>LUCH01000046.1:10184-58364 GCA_013368495.1 Paragonimus heterotremus | reverse complement strand
TATCAGTTCATTTGCAGTTGCAATGATAGCTGTGTGGTCAGAACGGACCGGTGCTTGCGTCAACGTATGGCCGAACACCTCCTAAAATGAATGATTTCAGTCTGCTGAGCGAACAGACAGTCAAAGGAGCAACAGAATGCGAAACGTAGCATTGCCAATTGCGAAGCACATCCAGGTCGTTCACTGTGTTGCTACGGCACCCAAACCCCAAAATTCTGGCCATCAGTGTAGCAGTGCTGATCAGGCAAAGAAAGCCAGTGTTGTGTGCGCAAAAATTGATGGTTCACACAGTTCAACTCCCCTGGTAGCGTCTTTTTTGCCCAAAAATTCGCTCTGTCCAACTACTGTTGCCATGCGCTTTTTTATACATAATGTGTTTGTATTTATTATGCGGCTGGTAAGATAAATCGAAATATTAACATCCCACAACGTTTGTCTTCTTATTGTTTTGACGAAATTTGAGATTGTTGCAGAAAAGAAAATCCTCATATACTTGGCTTTGTATTATGGACTAGCTGGCCGATTTTTCTCACTTGCATTTACTGCAGTGGTATGATAATTTCTTTTCGGATTGCACAACCGCTTTCGGACAATATGCCACACCCAGATTTGAAGACACTAATGGGTCTAACCATAAGTAGTCACAATAACGGTCTGAATGAACCAAGCATCTCGTTATAATATGTAAGCCAGAAAAATGTGTTTTATACAGCAATGATGAATGAGAGGTTCTTTTGCTTCAACATTCCCCTGACATATCCCAAAATAGGTAGTTATTTCTCACCACACAACAGCTTCAATGACTTAACAATGGTTTAACTTATCTCATTTTGGTAAATCAGTTTAACTAAAAGGATTTGACACAAATAACTTGTCAACTTTCTATATGAACATTGCTGAAACATATAGCCTCCGTATAGTTTGACCTGCGTTCTTAAAATTCTGATGTTTAACTTTCAATTGGCTTGGTCGAAACTGTATAGTTAAAGCTGTGAAGATAAACACAAAGAAAGTGCACAAAAATAAACAACAATTTCAACACGTGGAAGTGTTGAGAAGCCAACCGCTTGGAACAATGGAATGAAATTGCTACTGACCTACTAAACCACTTGCAAAAACGTCCAGGCCATACAAATTTCATTCAGAAACAGAAATGGAAAGCATGTATTTCATTTCATAGTGTGTGGCCGTTAGCTCAACGCAAGTGTTCGGATTGGACATACAAACCTTCCATGCACTGTATAGCTCACTACTGTCCCTTAGTACGAAAATAAAATTTGAGAAAAGGATGGATTCACCTAGTCCTTATAGCCACGGATAAGGTAACAATATCATTCTGGACAAACAAAGATTGTACATAATCACGCATTTTCAACAAACCGATGGAACCAAGCATATATTTTACACTTATAAATGGGCAACGAAGGCCTCCTGTTCACAACTTGGTAAAACTGACAATCATTGGCAGGAAATGAACCCATGAACACATGTAAATTTTTGAGGCTTGGTATTGGAAAAAAAGACTTAACAGAAATGTGGACCTGGAATAAAACGGAAACTGGTATAACTCGATTAAAGCTTGCTTATAGACACAAGTTGAGCAACAAACAAGTCAGCATCATAGGGGCTGATTAGTTTTTATTCATAGTTTAGCCCTAACTACTTGAACTCTGAAAATGAACCATTTCAAACTTTGATTTTTACGAGATTGCGCAACCACATTTTTTAACCAGTACTGCCTGCTCCTACCAACCAAGACCCTTATTAAAACTACGAAGAAAGATTTTAAAACCGAACAACTCACTTGACAGTACGCTACCGGTATAGTGTTACCTAGGCCATTAAAGAACAGCTTATAAGTCGGCTTTGATTATAAACTAAGGAAAGCAGGGTTCACATCCACGGTAGTAAATATTTTTACACCTCATCAATATATCCGAGTTTTTATTGTCAGCTTGATTTCGGGATAGACATTCTCTCTTTCATATGATTATCCCGGCGAAAATACTCAAAACATTGTGTGTGCATCTGCTTATATTTAGCATGGAAAAACTACATAGTTGTTTACTCTGAAAGTAGTGTTAGTGTGAACGATGTCAGGAGGACATGGAAATTTGCAATTATGCTTTTGTTCAACGTGACACAGATAGAGGTTGACTCAACTTATCTTAGTGATTTATCTGCAGTTTTCTTGAGAACTGGTACACTTATTACAAGCAGACAATACAACTGGACACCAAGACACTTTGAACATCGGCTGTCTGAACGCTGTTTATTTATGTACATATCAAAGAATTACCTTCCAGTCAAATGATCATAAAGATGAACTGTCGAATTCTTTCCCACTTAGTTCACTTAATCAATGACGTTGAAGTATCAATCGCAACTGATTGACACAAAGATAACTTTGATTCGTTCACCAATGTATAGGGCAAAGAGATTATACCCGCCTGGATATTTTCATTGATTTGTCAGGTCATTTAGCAATGTGTTTTGGCATGGTTATCATTGTAACAAGCCATTCTACCGGAAACCTTCATTGCCCCCTCAATCTTCAGTTGGAAGCTTTTTCTAAGCACCTTTATTTTTCCGAATTTTTCAGAAAAAATAATATATTATATTATCTATTATTACCAACTCACTATGCTTCATTTTTTACGCTTATGCTTACATTGTTTATCTACACTGTCCAGATTGAGCGCATTGATCTCTAACAATCGTTATTTATATCCGCGGAAATTCTACCCTTACGGTTCACATACTCACTTTAAGACGTGACACAAATGTTGTTTTCCTACGTGTGTAGTCTAAGCTTTGGTCCCGCTTTGGTGACAACCACAGTTCCATAAAACCCTTGATTTCTTTTGCATTGGTTCAGCAAATAGAATGTTAATGTTTTCTGTGCATCTTTCAGTGAACCTTGTGGTTTTTCTTTCCAGAGTTAGCCAGTTTTCTTTTTCGTGTCAATATCCAAATCTGAAAGGCATTCATTCATTTTTATCACGCTACTTCGTCGTTCATACTAAATCATTAGGACAATAATTTAATTAAAGTCAAGTCAGACAAACTGTACCCCAATATCCCACATATAGATTTTGCTAATTCACGTAGTTTGTGTCTTAGTAACCTCATATAGATTGCATTGCGTTTACTACGAAGACTCTGCTGTACCGTTTCTATTCCGAGGGAGGTGAGCTCATTCTCATTTTCGACAAGTTTTTCTGCATTGTTATTTTATTGATTTCTTTCTCATCAAGATAGCAGACGTGTGACGTTAGCTCCATCAGAAGGATATTTTCTTGAAATAAAGAAGTGTTTCTTTTGCACAGTAAACACTGGATAGAAAACGTGGACAGCAACACGCGGGGAGAAAACCACGCCAAACTTTACCGTTTTATTCATATTTTTGTAGCTGAGACTTGCTGTTGATCCAACAGAGCATTAATCGACTGGAAACAATCCAGCTTTGAAAACAAACTTGTTTAAATTTTCTACTGATCCCTTTCCTCTGTTTCTGATGGTTTTTCATTCGTTTAAGGAGATGTCTGTGATTTGCTATTCAAAATCAACGTTACTGATCATGAAGAATTCTGTATTCTGACTGTTGCGTCCCCCAGATCAATTCACAAACGTACTGACCACAGCATCAGTTAAACAGAAAAATATACCAACACTGTGAAAACTCATTGGACAAAGTAGGTTTTCAGGAATTCAGATTCTGTGACCGCCATGTCGTCACACGTCGAACCGGAGTCAAACCTATTATACGTGGTAAAATAAACAATAGTTTAAATTTCAAATCAGACGAACTACATTATCACTAAGTTTCGTACCTCGAACAGTTCATTAATTTGGACTCCCCGAACATATTTAAAGTGCTAAAAACCGGATTTATAAGAAATCTACATGTCGAGTCTAGATGTGTGCACCAGACGGTGTGTCAACCGGTCTAGCGCTGAGTTAGCGCGTGGATGATTTATGCTTCGTATGCCACCAGCAATCACTTAGACAAGAAAGGAACTCTCAGTATAGTAACACACGCAACAGACCAAAGACCAAAAACACAGATGTTGAGTTCGATCGTCAGCTGTGCATGCGACTGGATGATAACCAGGAAATGGCTTAACAAGAACGTTTTACTAAATTAATGCAACTTATAACAGAATGAACGAACTATTCGTTACTGACGATAGTTCTGACAGTGGGTGATCTGTAGCCAATGCTTTCGCTTCACTTCATGAAGTTACAAATACTGATGTGAGCCAACTTTGTGTTTAACAACGTGTCCATCCCGATCCCATTCTTTTAGTGATAGATTTTCTTGTCCACTTGAAGTGTGATATTTTGCATGCACACTCAAGAAATCGCGTTGAGATTCTGCTAACTTGATCGCACACATCTCTACCATACCAGGACTTGAAATTTGGTCACGTTTTCCTGAGGTTAATCGTGTTGGCTTCGTAGTTTATCCGGTAGATCACTCAGTGCGTCTACACATGCTATTTCTCCTGCTAGTTCGTATACAGCCGATACCAAGATTTTTCTACACTAGGTCTTATTCAGATTATCACAGTGGTTACGCTAATTAGTGGTAGTAACAAACACCGACAAAATTCGGACGCTGACACTCGGGATTTCTAAACTGCTGCAATTTATCGAGGCTCTTTTTATTTGGTTACTGTTTGATAGCCTCAAAACTGTCCGATTTGCTTCACAGGGATGTATCCCGGTTGATGCCGGAAAGAATCATTTAAACTGTTAATATCAGCCTTTGCCATTATTATTTGTGGAACCTGACGCGGTACACACTCCCTGTTCCATTCTGTTCTTTAACGATTTTTCCTACTGCCGTCAGTAGTTGTGAAAACTTCTCTACGAAACAGAAGTTGGAACAAGAAAAAGTTATTTATTAACCAATGTTTCTCGAACCAGTAGAATTGCTGCCTTCAGTAATTGCCTTCACGAGAAACTACAACATTCATGGGACGATTATTAACCAGTGGCAGAAAATGTGAATGTTGTACTCCATATAATTGGTCGCGTCGTAACCGGAAGTTGACTGGATGTTAAGTCATACGGATAGGGTCAGTGATTGAATGTAGCCAGAATGGTTATGTGTGATTTGTGACCACTTCATTTGCAAGCACTGGGTAAAGTGCATGTAAGACAACAGGTTATGGTTACGTAAACTGATTGCAATCGACTCAGTGACCTCTCAAATTCTCTCATATGTTAAGTGATCGCAACTACACAGACAATCAAGGACAGTTTAGTGAAGTATACAAGATGGATTATTTCGATGAAACTTACCACAAGTACTTTGATCACTGATGAGTAGTAGGTGAATGGTTTTCATACAGAATGAACATCACCCACAATTGATCGCACCTGTCACCAAATCGCTAAGACCTTCCAGTCGGCTCCTTTCGAAATGAAGCGTTGGACTCTAGCTTCGTTCTCATTACAGCTTGTCAGTTACTGTGCCTCCTCTTGAGACAATCGAGCAACCTGATCACTACTCACAAGCGAAAGCGGTTGAGTGTTCAAATATGATAATTCGGTCGTGCCTAATGTGAAGTCAGTGGTGCAGTGGTAAACATGATTGCCTCGTAAACAGCGTGTCCGTGGTTCAGGTCCCGGCAGCGATGAGGACATGCACTACTGACGAGCTCTAAGGGAGGCGAAACGCGAGTCTTGTGCTTTTTTTCGAAAGGGGCCGATTGGAAAATCTACGGGAATGCAACAGCTGCGATGAGTTGTGGGTGATGTTCAATCTACATCAAAACCAAAATCCTCTACCACTCATCATTAATTGCATTGATTATGTGTGTGTCCTAACTGGTTAAGAACCAGGATAATATTTCATGAACCATTAGGTCTTGTCTTTTAAAACATTCGATTGAACCTCCGTAATCGGGAAATAATCATAAAGAGAATCGTTTTTTACATTATTATGATTATTAGTGCTTTTTGAACAGGCGTGTCAAATGCGATAGTCAAATTACAACTTTTACAATCACATTTTGGGTGAGTTTGGATGAAATCCTGTTTGTTTGATGTATAAGCTTGAGACTGGTGAACATTGTTGTCAGCTGTCTTGATACTCAGACGAAAAGATTCGAAATAGATCACTAATTCGAAAGACATTAAAAAGACATATGGTTAGCTAATTTGGCTAGCTCTGACCATGGGTACACAGTCACCTTTATTGTTAGCGAATTAGGCGCTAAACCGTTTCAAGTGAATGGTATAGGAACAGAATGAAGATTGCTTTCAAATACGCTGATGATCTTTTACACACAATTGTCAGAATGGAGTGTAATGAAATCCTCATAATTACCCAATAGTGTAAATTAAGCACTAGTACCACGAAAAGCTTTAGCCAAAGACTGAATGTTTTGAAGCTAATAACTAAATAACCAACATTGCGAAGAGTTGAAAAAAACACAACACTGTCTAAAGAATGAAGGATAGTCAGTTGCCCAGTTACTGTTGGATCTGTCACATTTTGACCGAAAGGAATCAGTTATATCATACTTAATGTGACTGAACGACACTCAAAAACTACCGCAGGTAATTGCATGGAAGAAAATTGTGGTGGTGTTAATTGAGAAACTCGTTCGGAACAGTCATCTAACTGGCTAAATCATAAGAACTGATGTGATTATCGGGAAGTAAGATACGGTCACTCGAGGAGACGACGGGTATTGGCCTGCTGACGTTTGCAGTGACCTGTAACATAAACATTTAGGTTTACTTACATGGGAACACGAATTGCAATGGTGCTTCTACCTCCTTACCTCCGGTTTGCTATGGAGTCAGTGATTCAGCCGTAGATGCATCAATGTCAGTTGAATGACAGGATCCAAATTACTATGCCGGTTAAACGAAACTCATCATAGCATTGTCAATTTTAACAGAGGTTAGTCCAGTCAAATTGACTCCGGTTCACCTAACAAACAAGTCCGTGAATATCGAAAAGCAATACTAGTGTAATAATGTAGCCATGTTGAAATTTTTTTCTGTACAACTGCAGAAAAACCTAGGTTTCCAGAATATTGACTTCATCTGTGTGAAATTTGCTACAAGGGTTCACATAGTTTAACAAAGTTCACCATAAGCCTATCATTATCATAGCATATTTTTCTGTGCAACTATAAGGCTATGAGGTACTATTCTGCTGCACAAGTATTATGTATTCACTGGTCAAAGTCATCGGGATCACACTACTGGGTTTCGTGGTTGACGACACTCATCAAGTATGTGCGCCCGGTGAACTTCGAAAACACATTTTACTACAAGACGCTGTTCACAAAAGCCGGTAAGTGTGTGGGTGGGTTACCCAGCTTGACATATAAATAGATTAAGTGAATCATTTGAACTTGATGAGGGAGAGATTCGCTTGATGTAACATGAATTTGTGTTGCCGTACTTTGTTTGTCAACGAACATATTGTTTCAGGATTATGTGTACCGAAAAGGGTGGTGTATGGTAAACGATGAGTGCTGTCCTTCCGAATTTCGGGAGTCTAGAACATGGCATTCTCTATTTACATTTTGTCAAAACAGAGGGACGACATCTGTGACAAGATGTTAACATTTCGGATTTCTGTAATCAATCTTCAACGTAAAAACAGCCAATTTTGCATAAACTGCACACAGCAAAAGCAACTGAACGAACTAATCACACAGTTTTGACATTTCGCGCACTACTGGTAGTCAGCCCTTTGACAAAAAGATTGATTATATCAGCGCCTGCTTTGTACAGTAAACCCGCAGATTTTGCATTAGCGACTGGTGAGAAAAAGACGGAGTGTTAACATCGTACAACATTTCTCTGTTTTGACGTTCATCGAAAACGGCACATTAGGTTTTTTCACCTTTTGCCACTTATAGCGCAGAAGAGAATTTTATGGCGCCGATATTTGGAGTTTGTCAGCTGATCTTCAGAGAAGTCTTCGAAGTCGTTGTGCTCCACAAAGAACCCCTGGACTACCTTGAAACGAAAACATTTACACTCATAAATGAACAACTACGCCAATATTATCGCCTATCGTAATAAGAAGCGTTGTTTTAGGATTACTATATATGGAGTCTACAGTCTTCTACACCTCCCGTTTTTTTCCTGATAAACTGCCTAATACTGCTTACTCAGACAGTGAGGCGGACAGCAACATGGTCACAAACGTTCTAGGAGGATGCATAACGATATAGTTGTTCAACTATTCTTGTGGTAGCAACCTATTTGATAGCACGACATACACAGTCGAACAGTGAATATAGGTAACCGTAACTAGCTTGAAGCGGTGGTTCTGTAAATAATCGAATGTGATGACTTCTGTTGTGATCCAAGAACGCGGATGGCACAAGGGTTTTTTATGCGACAGAGCAATACATGGGTTAAGCATGTAAACCAAACCTGACACATAAACACTCATTTGCACGCAGTATTCAGCCCCAGATAGTCTCAGCTACCACAGATGTCAGTGCTCAGTTCCATTGAGTAGCAGGGACTGTTATGGGTGATGCTGCACCTTGATGATCCTTCTTGCGGTCTTCTTGTGGCTTGTAGGTTGACAAAAATTATGCCTGCTACTGAATAGCCGCGGTATCAGTAGTATATTACGATCGCTGAACTCCACTGCACTTCTACTAGCCAGAATTACGAATATCTGTGACGAAAGTTGAATGGAATAAAATTTGTCAATAGCTGTAATCAAGTTAAAGAATTTCCTAGTTGGATGGCTTTTCAACAATTGGAATGATTACGGTGAGTACGATTTGATATCTTTTTTAAAAGCATGGTTAACGAAGTGAGAACAACAATTTTACTTCCGACTATGAGGTGGTCCTGCGAGTTTATGAAAGATGAGCTGTGGACATTTTCACTAAATAGCATCTCACAGAGGAATTTTCATGAAATATTTGGATAGTGATACTTAACGGATTATTTGAATAAGACCACTAAGAAATAGCTTTTCAACCCGTCTTCTTCTGACTTCTCAACAAAACGGAGGGGATAAGTTGTTGTCCTCTCATAACCAAGGAATATATCAGAACAGTTTTCTGGTTGACCAGCCAATTTCACAATACTGAAGAGCAAGTTTTAGCTTAGTTGAATTGTTTGCTGCACTACTGGTACTATCGTAATAATGGTCGATATTCAGTACGGTACGTAGTTTCTGAAAAATGAAACCCAACCGGTGTGATCACATTATTTGTCTAGTTTTTTTACTTCAAACTTAAGACCGAATGGGAAACAGCTGTTATCTGATGTAAAAAATGTGCGGCCCAAATCCAGTTTCATATTACTCACGTTTTGATTATGGAGCCCTAAAGATTTTCCCTACTTCTGACCTACAGTATGTTTTGGTAGGGTGAAAGCCAGAAGTGATTTTTTACTGCTGAAGTTTGGCACTGAATATATATATATATGGAAGAAAGATTAAATACTGTTTTGCGTGAACCCGAATCTACTCATCTTCTGTTATCACTTTCTTGTGTGGGTTGGAACAGAGGCAAAATATGCACACATAAAGCCAACACTCTTTAAATAATATTCGTCTCTTCCAACTGTTGTCAACAGCATGAACGATAAAAGTTGTAAACTAAGTGTGATCCTGATAACAGATAATTCGCACTAGAGTGGACTTTCACTAGAGTCCTATTAATGCAATTGCGCCCTGTGTTATCCACTATATACAAGAACTCATGACTAACAATTCAGAAAGTACACACATACTGTTACAAGCTCATCTAATCACCCTTTGTTATTGTCAAACACAACTAGGTTGGTGGTTGAACATGTAACATTGTGAACAATGGGATCGTAAATGAATAATCCATGGAGTAGTGAATAATGAACACAACAGGATTAGGTGATCAATCCACTTGAGGCTGAAAAGCTAGCTGGTCATACACATATTTGGTCCCTTGAAAACAGACACTTATCATGGTTAATTCAGAATTGACATCGCTAGCCTACTGGCCTAGTTGTCTAGAGGTGATGTTCTTCTCACGTAGTCAAGCCATACGTGAACGAAAAAATCATGTTGTACACCATTCTACAAAGATTCGAAGTGTTCTACTTGCACGAACAGGGCTTTATTGGTAAAGCGGATGTAGGGACCGTATAGGGTGTTGTCAACAGACTCTAGGTGTATAATTATGGCATCACGTATGGCATTAGAATTGGAAAATATATTGACCAATTGTAACGAAAGTATCTACGAGTGGTTTAGACAAGGCTACATCCATCTGTAACGGCCTGGCTGAGTAGTCAATGGGAACGCTGAAGCTGCAGTCAGTTGTGAGTAAGATTTAGTTTATAAACTGTGCTGTAAACGATAACAAAATTTTCCAAAATTATGAAGAGAAAAATATGAAACTATTTCCTGCAACCTGGAACCCACGCTGTTCCTGCATTATGAACCAAAAACCATGTTTTCTGCACCCAGCTATGAAGAGTTAACTTTTTTAGTGGCCGGACAGGAGAGATACACCGACGATGATTCATGAAAAACACGTATGCTAAACACAAACTAGCTCCAGTGCCATTGATCACATCTTTAATCATTTAAAGCTGAGAACATTAATGTACACGTTGTTTTCCGAGGCAAACGGCTGCAATGTACCAGAATGATGAGACAGCAATTCTACGCCATAAATCATGGCATGATATCTGCCGTTTTTAGAGATTAAAAGTCGGTTGAGTGGCCCACAGTTCCATGCTCAACTCCGTTGGAAATGTACGGAGATCAGTACTTCAACAAGGTTGAAAAAGCATCAATGTTGGGCGGTCATCTTTTGAACGGAAATCGTATGAAATTAGTAAGCATAGGTTTGAATTCCAATACATTATGAGCGCTAGTCAGAAAAATGTCTAACTGACACAATAATGTGTGGAAGTGAGATGAGAAAAAAGGAAGTTCGAGCTGACTGTCTATTTTCTGTTCATAATGCCCTAATCATATAAGACTTGAAAAGCAGATTTTTCTTACTTATTTCTATTGATATTTACTCATTTGTTGTGAACAGTGACTGCTGTCGAGTTTTGCTGAATAGTACAATTCTTGAAAAGCTTAGGTAGCTGCATCGTTTCACCTCTGTTCGTGTGCACACTCGGTTGTGTTTAAATCCACACGATTTATTGAGTCAACTACGAAACTGAATCACTGTTGTTTTACCGAACACGCAACATTCGGCTTCCTGTAGCCAATTCGTTCAAATCTAGTCGAAGTTCACAATCCAGTCCGGATGTCATCTTTCTGAATGTGGAAAAATTATCACGGAAGTGAGAAATATGTACGTTTTTGGGTTAATTTCCGGAACCTAGTGTGAACAAATTAGACCAAAAGATGCACAGACATAATGTTTAGGGTATTTACGAAAAAACCTAGAGGAGTGGTACCTGATTATAGCCGCACACTTGCTTGCTGGTTATTGGAAAGTTTTAATTTGATTCATAAATTGCTCTGCCCTTATACAGTCCTCAACATTATTTCACGTTAAGATTTCTGAGAATAATGCAAAGTTTAAAAGAGATCCATTTGCGACAGAAACACCATGCCCAAACGCAAGATTTCTGCATCAGTTCACGCTGGAATCCACCAACGTCACCGATGAGCATTGACATTGAATTACTGATAAGTAGTTTGACAGGTTTGATAATTTAGAAGAGATCTATTTGCGAAAACTCTGGACTTCGGCTGGATTCGAACCAGTGACAGAAACACCATGCCCAAACGTGGCAACCGCTGAGCTACAAAGCCACGCCGGAAGCTCAGAAATTTCACATTTGCACTTAGTCACTCACCCAACCAACTGTGTCATACGGAATCCACCAAATTATCTAGCCGATTGACTGCCCAAGTGTTAACAAAAATCTATTCAGATGATGTTAACTGTCTACTCATCAGAGTTACGTTGCACTTTACCGTTGATTTCCAAACGTTTCATCTTCAGTCAGAATTCGATTTTGTCTATTAAATCAATTTTTTTAAAGATCTTTCAATTGTTTATACAGTAAAAACGCTGTTTGAATTTGAAGAAGTAAATTGTAGTCCAGTTAAATATTCGCCGAAATGCTGTGCCCTCATGTCGTCTTTGACACTGTGTCAGGTTGATGGAGAAACTTGTATTTGACAGTTCTTAAAGGATTTTGAAGGATTATGAAGGATCTTGTATTTGTTTTTACAGTTGGAGCTCTGTCTGGAGTCGAACGAGCAAATTGTAATTCGATTGAATGTTTGTCTTCGAGTGACCGCCTGGGCTCCATTTATTCTTGAAAGTGTTTGATGGATTCAAAATAAATGGAAAAATTTCTGTTGTCGCGTTCCGCAGACGTTACCTTGGTGATATTCCGATTTTTGCGTATGTATGTTCCTTTACTTTGTTATACACTGGTCCCAACTATCCTCACACGCAATTCAGTGTATTTTGTGAAATGGAGTTTAACTGTGGCTTGTTATTCCAAAACAGTATCATCCCTAGATGTCGGGACGGAAAGTTACAACAATGGACAACCGTTGCAAGTTTCTTACTTCATAGGGATTGCCTACAAGTGGGGAACGTAGAGAACATTAATTCACTGAGATATAGAAACATGTACAACAAGCTAAACAAAAAGATGGAAATGTTAACGGTTGTCTAAAAACACTTGTCGATATTCAAAGAAAAGAGGACGAGCAAAAATCCGCAAGTTGCGGCAAGGAAACAAAATGTTTCTAGACATACAATTCGAGGGTAACTAAGTTACGAACAACTTAAACCATAACGTCATTGCAACGCATCAGACTGGCTGCCCAACTGTGTTTTCTGTCAGGCTGTCGGGCTTGACTTGCCGTACCAACCGATTAACCTGCCTCTGAAGCAACATATCAGTTTGACTGCTGTTTCAGCGACAGAAGAGATGAATGCTTGCATCAAAGTATGGTGCAGCATAATATTAAGCGGTTATCGACTGCAGTTTTGACAAACAAACAGCTGAGTGCAGCAGCCTGAAACAGCTTGACTTCATCGATCACTAAACGCAACCGGGCAACCGGTCAAATCGTTCGACTTATTTCTATTAAACTATAATACGAATTCGCTAACGGTTCATGAGGCGGGAACAGACAAAAACATTCGCTGTTTATGTGCACAAAAGGTGCTGAAATACTAAGTCCCCATGCCATTAGCCTCTTCAGATGAACGACAGAGAGTGTCTAGATTTGATTTTGTTGATTCCGGTTATACATTTTGACAGCAGTGAGAAGAGATGCACTGGTACATTCTATTATTTCGTAATGCTCCCTCTGTACCAAACAATAATAACCAAGAACATATATGAGACTATCAGGGTGGTACAGAATCAAAAGCCGGAACTCATCGGGCGTGACAAAGATCACTGTGCTAAACTATCAGGTTCTTTGGAATCTACGAATAACATCACAGTGTTTAACAACTCAAATCGCTTGTTGTTTGATGCATCCCGGCTGGCTTTGCGTTAACGTCTAGTGAAAGTAAACTGCGATGGTAATACCTCGCAACATGCAGGTGGTACTGAAGGTTTATGTCTTGGTTACACTCATAGTTCCAAGTGACCCTGAGTAATCGAGACAAACGTCGGATTAAAAGGGTTTACAGCCATCTAGTTGGCCGAGTCGTCTTATTCTCAGCAGGAAGCAGAATGACATTTTACTCAAACATAGTGAGTGGTAATAGGACTGTAGGATAGGGGTGAACACGTCGAACGTTTGTAGCAATAAGATTTACTTGACCATTTCAAATATGTTGCGTTCGGTAAGAATTTCTGTCCGACCTGAAAATTTGTGAGATCACCTCACAGTTTTTATACAGTTCTGTCACATTTTGTTCGGCTTACTCCATAGAAACTCTCTGCAAAGCCTTTTTTAGACGATGGCTGCTGAAGCAAATAATTTCGATGTGTTGACAGGCAATCAACTACTGATTTCCTACAACACCTTTTTCAATGGATTGAGAAGGCTAACTGATTACTCGTCAACCAGATGCGTTCTATTCTGTTCATCCCCTCCCCCACCCAACAGTTTCACTCAATTTGTTTGTGTCATAAAAAGTGGGGGCTCTTTTATTCAGTTAATTCGTCTTGTCTGTCAATCCGCTATCCCCTTAAAAATCAATTTCTTTTAAATTATAGATGAGGATGTACTGAGAAACGTGACCAGAGAAAAGTAATTGATATGCAATATTACCGACAACAGTAACGGTGTAATCG
This sequence comes from Paragonimus heterotremus, assembly GCA_013368495.1. Classification (NCBI taxonomy): domain Eukaryota; kingdom Metazoa; phylum Platyhelminthes; class Trematoda; order Plagiorchiida; family Troglotrematidae; genus Paragonimus; species Paragonimus heterotremus. The sequence continues at coordinate 44,129 of LUCH01000046.1, read as the reverse complement.
ATTGTCTGTTTTATCGTAACTTTACCTGCTTAGACGTGCTGGTAACAAGGATCTGCATACATCCACAGCTGAAGCCCAGGACGTTGTTCTATCTTGCTGAGTGATCTCCTGTACGCGGTTGCTAATCGGGGAGATTCATTTCCGGGGGCTGTGGCAAGCTTATTAGAACAGGCCAGGTCGAGTACACTGCAGTGAACCCACGCGATTCGGCGCTTGTCCCGAGTGCACACAGACACCTCCACTTGTGTATGTGGATTGTTAGTAAAATCGAACGTTTCAGTGTAACGTGTTACTTTCTCTTCTTTTTATATAACTTTTATTAGGCTCGCCGACAGAAATGTCAAGAAAACATATTATTGATGATATTAATGTTAATATGTATTTTATTTATTAGTGGTAATGTTAATATCAGTTCCATTATTATGTCAACGGATATATGCGGAAATTAAAATTAACTGCTGAGATTGGGAAAACATATTACTGTCCCAAATTTACTCGACCGTCTGGGATGTACTGCATTGAATTGTGTGTGAAATCAGTAGGTTATGTTGAACGGAGAGAATAATGAGGCTTTTTTACGGTCCGATTAAAAACGTACATTATATGCGAGTCACTACAGCAATAAGGTCATAATCTCTGTGTGTTTCTGGCTTGAACATACAAATAACTGACGCTCAATAACACGCGTCCGTCCCACCAGGCTTATATATTCATTGGCTCATTAAAAAGATGTCATTTCAAGATTGTGTCAAAAATACTTCGTATATTGTTTGAAAACAGTTGGGCTAGATATCACTGTCGTGCGGATAGTTTAAAAAGGACTTTCGAAAGTATATTTTCTATACTTTATTGATCATATGAAACCTATATTCCCGACTTTATGTGATCAGATATTTCTGAACCCTGTTTGACCGTGATCCGTGAGCTGTTCAAGTCCGTTTCACACAGTGGATTCCTTAGTTGATATGTGAAACAGATGTAACCCACAATACTCTGTCAAAGACCTCATGAAGAGTACAACCAGAACAGTTAAGATAGCTAACAGCGAAAATCAGAAAGCAATATTTTTACTAAACAGGAGACGTTCTAGACCATACTTAATTGATAGAATCGGCTAATATTTATGTTCAATGAGTCTTGACTACAAACACGTCCTTGATGTAGTTCTAATCACCGTTTATATTTGACAGAAGAAACCTTTACCAATCTGATTACTTGTAGTCGATTACACCACATTAATGTCACCTTGCATAGGAATTCAAAGATTGACGTTGAGTTGCGGTTTACACTTAAGTTTGAAAATATACCACCTAACAGCCAAATTGTACATATGGCTTTAAATTAATGCAAAAAATATAAACTATTGCTCCTACAGCCTAGTTGCTTTCGTGACGTTTGTTTCACATCGTTTAATCAACCATAGCTATGAATAACTGCTTTGTTCGAGGAGTCAATACACCAGAACGATGTCATTATGGATTATATGTTGCTGTACAGTCATCAAAAACAAACAGTTTTACTCAAATTCGTACAAACGTAACCAGCCCTCATTGCAACATCGCAGGATATAACCAGTAAACTACTTATGTGGTTGCCAGGTCTCGATCGGTTTTCAAGTCGACACATCCTTGTGTTACACAAAACCATGAGAGAATGAAGTTGTAGTAATCGAACCCTTGGGACTAACTGCATGTAAGGAACTAGTTTTGGCTCAATGCTAGCAGCAGAATGGAAGTGGTAATGGAGGATCGCGGGCCCTGGATTTAGTTAACACTCAATTGTGAGTCTGGTTACCCGCACTTTTACAGGTGGCGATATGCAAAACACATGGTTAGGGAAGGTTAGATAGACAGATGTCAGTCACTGTGTCTTCTCTTGGCGCTTGGGTCACGGAAGGCACGCCTGTATGAGAGTTATCGGACCAATGACAGCAAGGTAATCACGACGTTAGTGATTGGCTCTTTAACTGTCAGTCCGACAGACGAACACTCGGCCATGACGTGCTGTCGTTTGCGGACTGCCAGGATCTAGACTGCAGTCATCACAGAAGCTGTACGTTGTTCTTCTGAATCAAAGACATACTGATGATATTGAAAACCAGTGCACTGTCAGTCTGAATACTAACGTTCCGCACCGAAATTAGCAACAGTCGTCAGAAGGTGTATTCATTTTGATAACACAACCCAGCGGCTTACATGGAAGTTTGACACCAAATTGTTCACTCACTACCTACCTTGAAATAAGACACTTTTCAGCAGCTCCACGTGGTGGACACTTCGACCATTCTTCTGTAGTTTTATTGTGCTGCAACTCACCGCCTTTTCACAAAATGTTAATCAAGATCGCTTAGAGACTAACAAAACTGCTAACTTTGTGAAGCACACAAAAATGTATTGACACTTCTGTTTTATTACTAAAGAATCATTACGTAAGAAATGTTTAATTTTTGAGAGAGAGATAAAAACTACAGTACATCAAATGCACTAATACAAACAGCAGACATATACTTTAATTTGTGTTAAGAACTTAATTTCTTACATGCGTAAACATTATGACATGGTTAATCGATTTTAGCCCACGAGCGAAAGGAAGCACAACAGCTAAGAAATCCAGTGCGCATACCTTCCTGCAACCCTGATGACCGCGATCACGTGTTCCAGTATCTGGATTATAATCTGACACTTATTCATGGATCGTGGGTTTCAGTCTTCAGCGTGAGTGATTCTAACGAGACCCTACGAAATCGAAAAATCTGTCCAACAATTTGTTAGTTGTCAGTAAAACCAGTTGTTTGCGAAACCCTTTTTCAACCTCTTCTGGAGATGAGGTGAATGTTTGCTCGTTTGCAGACTCACCATAAAACGGCTGATCGATATTCCTTTGTCCTTCTCGGGTTACACATGTTAAATCTAAAACCACTTGGACATTCCGAATTACTATGACGTCAATATTAGAGCGAAAATTCTAAATGTATGTTGAACCACTTGGTTTTTACAGTATGAGTATTCACACTACCTTTGAAGGTTTGGTGTGTCTGCTTTCACCGATTTTCCGTACATAATGGAAAAGAAACATTTTATCTAATTCAACATAAATCAGAAAATTAGTTATTGTCATCGTTTTGCTAAAGATTTATATTTGTCCCCTGGTTATCACCACACAACAAAATGAGCAAAAGATTTGTTGACGAGAATTTTAGATCTCTTCAGACACATGAACAGCTCTTTCTTCACTTGTTTTGCACTTAGCGCCACACTCGATGTGGAAGCGTTGCACTCAAATTAATTATGTTCTATTTAGTGATTTTGAGAAGTTTATGACCCTTACGAATCCAGTTCACAGCAGGACCTACCGAATCGAGCATCAATTTCAGACATATAATAGGCCGCAAACAAAAAGAAGATTCTGGACAACGCTGACCTTGATCGAAACTCTCGATTCTGTAATTGCCAAGCCCCTATTTTTTGATTATTCGTAACGGTTTGTTGGGTGTTTTTTGAATAATATGAAAGGCTTGCAATAATTAATGTCATCCATGGTTCTTTATGTTCGAGTAATTTGTCAGCAGTTGAAGGGTTAGAGAAGACGGACAGCGCTACAGTTAATTCTTTCACTCTCATAGTACGCGCTAGATGAAGTCAGTATAGGCGATAGGATAAGTTACAGTCGCTACATTTTGCGCGATGTTCACAAAAACAGTGACAGAATAGACAGGAATTTTGGTCCTTTAAAGCAGACGTATCTGAGGATGACTTTCATGCTGATATTTAGAGACAGGACGTAGGTATTTGGGTAATTGTAGACTTTCAGAGCTTGTGTTAACGGCATTTGTCAACAGGGAGGGAAAATCTAATAGACAGCCTGAAACTTTGTGGATTAAAGTTGGTCAGTTTTGACAGGTGAGAATGGTTTATTATTCGAGCAGGATAATTCCGGTGATGTCGGTGAAGTGGTACTGAGTAGTTACGTATAAAAAACGAGACGGATAGTCACAGTCTAGACCTGATTATGACATACAATCCTGGTAAACTTGAAAAAGTGGAAAACTCTAGTCCGGTGACTGTGGAAGAGCACGAAAACTACTGTGAGTTATTTGTAGGGATCATTCTGAAGCTTCATTATTGTTTGCGCGACCTCACTGTTAATAGGTTTCCATAGTTTAATAGCAGTCTTCTACACATTATCGAAGTGGTTTTAGTTGTAATGATAATACTGCTTCCTGTCTCAATCTAAGTGAATCAAATAGTCTCCAGCAGACAATAAAACTTTTCCCAAATATTCTATCCGTGATTTCACACTGTAGCTCATAGATCGAGTTGAGGTGACAGAAGTGTGTGGTTGATATAAGCAGACTGAAGTGCCCTGGACATAATCGCTTGTGTGCGTCATTAATTTTGTTTCAGACAATGTCTTGCCTGCCACACCCTTCAGTGTAGGTACATCGCAATCAACCGATCGTGGTACAATCGTTGCGTGCATTGATTTTTCTACCTAAGATTAGGTAAATGTGTTGTTCCTGCCTAATTCAACTGTTTCCATAAAAATACTACTTTAGTAACGGTCTTCTAAAGTAGGGGGTATAACATTGGCATCACAGGATTACTGAATTCTAGACGACTTAGTTATACTGTCGTCTTATTGATAAACGATAGACACAGCAACCGAAAAATGCGGAAATTAGTGTACTCTAATTGTTCTGGGTATTACTTAACGTAACTTGTATTCATGTTTATTCGTGACTACACACAGCATTCAATCTCGGGCAAAATGGCGTCCAAATTAGTTTCCTCTGTGATGTCAGATTTATCCATTAATAATGTGAATGATTGTCGCCATTTCGTGTTTCTGGCAAAATAGGTGATTGTTCTGAGAAAGTTGTGTAAAATCACCAGAGTTCACTGTTCAGAATGACGAACAAAATGAAATGGTACTTCAACAATCGAATCATAATTTCTACTAACAGCAAAATGACTTTCAGTTTACAGAATGCATAATGTTTCGTCAACGGTAAGACATCTTCGTTTTTTGAAAAAAAAATTCAAACGATGAATGTAAACCGTACTACAGTTTGGACGGAATTGATCATTTAGCCTGTATGGGTAAACCTTTGTAGTTACGTAACATTTTGAAATTGAGCACAGATTCTCTGCGGTATTTAATTCAGTAGTCCAGTGTTGTTTTTCAGAGTTTGGAGGGTCTTAGAATAAGCACAAGACAACTACACACTTGTGGTGCATAAACTGATGTATTCTGTTTTACTAAATAATAGCAAAGTTTGGTTAAGATTTTGTTGGTTTTCTCTTGAAGTTCTCAGCAATTGTTTGGCTGAAATTTTTAAGTGACACCTTTGACTGTGGATCACTTTTGAACGCGCCAATGATAAATAGTTAATCGATGCACAATAATCTAACAAATGGCTAGTTAATTGCCACCTTTTACAGCGATGGAAATGCAATTGGGTTTTGCTAATTGCAATCTTATAACGTAACCATCGGGAGATCATTCCATGCGCAAAGAGTACACACTAACAAAAACGTGCCCAAGGTTTTTGCCAGTAGCATGCATAGTACGCAAGAAACTCAAAGACTTAGTTCGTAGATAAAGCGAGGCGATTAATAATAATGTAAGCTACTAGAAAGTTTGTCAACAATTATTTCTATTTATCTGAACACATTATAAGCATTCTGCCACGAAGCTTTTCTCAGTAACAATTGGTAACTTCTAAATGCTGCACCTTTTTCGCTCCCCACAAAATGGAAGCATTGTGAACAGCCACTTCCGATCAAGTCGGACGACTAAATGGACATATTCATTGTACTTCCCCTCCAAGTTTGTTCCACTCTAATCAGATATCTTATCAGTCAACCAGTTCACTCTTTACTAACAACACTACACCATAACGGTTGACAGATCTCAGAGTAGCGAGATCAACCTGTAGAAGAGACGTTATTCTTTTTATATTGGTCCATTATAGAATCACGAAAGTAAGATTTAACCGAATTCCAACCACAAGCTTTCATGTCAGAAGGTAACAAAAGTAATTACTACCATAGTACCGGCGATTACTCCGCAAATTTTCAATGATAGCAGAACCCCTGAACGCTTTACTGGGGAATGACTGAGAGTTTGTGTTGACAGAGGCGTAGCAGCGGAGTTTTGACCAACTGCGTAAGGCATTGTGCGAATCTCCCATACTATCATTCCTTGACTTTACCATAGAAGCTGGTGAGTTCAGATTGGAAACTGATGCCAGTGATCACGGTCTCGGAGCAGTGTTATCCAAAAAAGGTGAACCAGGAGAAGAACACGTCATCGCGTACGGAGGCAGATCCCTAAATAAACGAGAGAAGAAATATTGCGCCACGAGCACTAGTGTTCTTTTTAAAACAATATCGTCATTACCTGCTGGGTACGTACTGTGATACGTAATGACCATCAGTCGTTAACGTGGTTAAGGAGTTTCCGCTACTCAGAAGGACAGATTGCCCGTTGGCAAGAGTATTTGCAAGAGTATGCTTTTGAGTGCTACCATCGGCCAGGAAAACAGCACGGGAGTGCAGATGCCCCCTCTCGAAGACTAACCCGTGACCATGGGAATTGTCCTTCTTGCACCACACAACACGTGGCACTGGTCAGTCTTCAGAACAGAACAAAAGGATGGGGTGCATTGCAGAAAGATGAGCCCGAGCTGACTTTGATTTATGAAAGGGTATCAGCGAGTGGAAGTAGACCGACGGGCGAAGAGCTTGCAGGCTGCAGTTGGGAGACTCGATGCTTGCGGGCCTTTTGGGAACAGCTGGTGATGGTAGATGGCATCTTGTACATACAATATGGGCCCACTCATACTAGACATATTGTCGTTCCTCAGACTAAAGTGGCCAAGGTGCTAGAGAACCTTCACAGAGAGTTGGGACACGCGGGACAAAATAAAATAGACGAAGCAGCACTGGTGAGGTTTTGGTGGTCTCATCAACAGAGAGATGTCGCTAATCTTTGTCGCAGTTGTTCATCGTGTGCTAGGTTTAACAACCCAATTCCGCACTGCAGAGCACCGTTACAACCAGTACAGACTGGATACCCAAATGAGATCGTTGGCGTCGACATAATGGGACCGCTACCTGAGGCATGCCAGGGGAAAAGGTACATACTCGTAATGGTAGATCACCTCTCAAAATGGGCTGAATTTGTACCGTTGTCGGTGATTGATGCCCCTTCGGTTGTCAAGGCGATTTTTAGCAGGTGTATCTGCGATTGGGGTGCTCCGAGACAGTTACATTCAGATAAAGGTTCCAAGAACAACCCTCACCCTGATGCAAATCTGCATACAAAATGTAACAATAAGACACATTTATATTCCCTTCCTACTGAAGAACTTCGCCCAATGTATTTATGGTATATTATACTGAAGAAAATGACTGATCACCAATATATATATATATATATAATGGTAAAACTTAAAGCCATCGAAGACATTTGACTTCCCATATGCAAAACAGTTTAACGTTAAATGTGTTTCAGTGAGCCTTACAGAAATTACACATAAAATCATTGGCTGCATAGATTATAAAGCCTTCAGCGGGAGCACCAATGTGTACCATAGAAAATGAAAGGTTAAGTGCGCATCACGAATCGCACATTGCATAATAATGCATCAGTGCCATCAACAATGAGGCTGGAACTGCATTAGACCGTGTAGATCACGTTTCTCAATCAAGCTTAAGTTACGTGACGGCCATCCCACAACTGAAACATGGAACACTGTATCAGTCACCGTTCGATCCTGATGGCAGTTACACTATTTTATTGTTATTGTGACTAAACAACACCATTATTTCTTACAAAAGATGATGGTCGTTGTTCACATAAACAAAAACGTATTCCACAATTGACATAATCTTGTGCTTAGTAGACTGGTTTTCGACCACCAACTCGAACGCAAATAGTCTAATCTGAAAGTATTTTTCACAAACCAAATAATATTTGTTTATGCTTTGCAAACTAATTTCATTTGCGAAAGTGCACCTAAACCTATCTCTCTGACGTAACCGTATTTTTGATGTCTGGCTTCTATTCCAGCTAGTTGATTAACCCACGATTGTTTCATCAACATTCGTTAGACATCAGTTTTATTTCAGTCAAATTTTACTAACTGGATTATGGGATCAGTAACCCTATTCGCCTCAAATGTTAACGCATTCTAATGGACTCTTGCCTGCGCACCAATGTTTGCCGTAGCACGAAGGTGATATTGAATTGACAATAAGAAAATATGAATAGATTACAAATGGGCAAAAGTATCATAACTTTTGAAAGCGTATAAGACAAAAAATTCGCGATCGAGAATTTGGATATGTCGATTCGGTCAAGCTTAACGTAAGATCAATTGCTCTTACATTTCTGCCGTGGGAATGTTAGGTACTGTCGTCGAGCTCATAATTATCTGCTAACCTTAAGGCAGGCGTGTATATTTTTAAGGGTCAACTGGAAAATCTACTCAGATATGAAAGTTATTACTAACTGTGAGCGGTGTTCAACATGAACCAATGAAGGTTCGTAACAGATCCCCAGTAGTTGGGTGTTTCTGTGGAGACGAGTGGCGAAGGTGCCATTAAAACTGGGTGTTACAATATAGGAAGGCATCGTACAAACTTACTACTTAGTTTCATGACCGGACTCTTGAAATCAGTGAAAAGACTAAAGATCATTCATAAACTTCAGTGAACATTAGTGAAAAAATGTCTCTAGCAAGTCAGACAAGCATACCATTGAAGGAATATTGTTCGTGCTCACCCGAAAGATTGTTCACTGCGAGGCGCACGATGGATGATACATTCTGGTCACGATAACATATTACTTTGAGTCGTATATGGAATAACAAATTCGGTTTTATCGTAAACAGAAAATACTGCCATAATTTGTGCTTCCCATCTGTCCGATCTCTCGACCGATACACACTCAAACGTAACCGCCTGAGCGGTTTGTTCGACGGAAGAGGAGTGTTAGATCATATCAAACCACTTTTTGTGTCAAATGTTGACACGCACGCACGAATTCTTTCGACAAATCTTTATCAATTCATTTCTGTTTAAGCATGCGTGTTTTGGACGCACAAACTGAATCCAGTAGATTGCGTTTTACCGAAGTAAAACAGTATGCATATATACTCAAATTTCTAATCAGTTGGTTTATCTCAATATCTTAAAAGACGTTAGTTAACAAGTCAAGAATTTTTCATCATTTGTGATATCAATATATCACCGCCAAAATAATGGACGTTCCACTTTACCAAGTGCTCAAACCAACCGAAGAAATATGTTTGGTTTGCCTTCTGTCTCAGGTGACTTGGGATTCAAGTTTCCAATGGTCCTTTATTTCACGTTTCTCCAAAATTTAGATGAAAATATAAAACTCGATCAAATTCAACCAGCTAAATTGTTTGTGGACGTAGTTTTTGTGAAATTAACGTCGACGTTAATCAACTGGCTCCTTTAGTTGTGTAGCATGCGCGCAATGTTGTTAAGAAGCTTTTGTACAGACAAGCAGTGTGTAACATAAAGTTAGCCAGGATTCACAAACATATATGCCGTGGATTCATCAGGCAGAGCACAGGAAGCCGGTAGGTGTTCTTGCGAACATACATCTTTAAACTTAAACTTACGACTGCATGTAGAGATACAACAGCAGTTAAATGTATCACTGTGATTGGGTCACAACTGGCCACCAACTTGTTATCGTAAGCAAGGTAATATCGTCCGACAAATTCTGCGGTGGAAACACGTCGACAACCACTACAACCGTTTTCCCAATTCGTGGACAAGATGTAAGAAAAACATTTCTACACTACAATTAAGCATTCGATTACAGAGGGTGTTCACTGTCAAAAACCGGTCACTAATTATACGCACGTATATCACCTCAACTGTAAGTGTTTATTTACCCAGATAATTGCCTTAGTATCGGTGGCTAGTTTAACGCTGCAAGTTTCCCTACCAAAATATTCCACTTGGAACGAAAATTTGTTTCCTATTCAGTGTGAACATTTCCTGTGTTCCAAACAATAGATTTTCATTATTTTTATCGGCTGTCGTGTTTTATATTTCCGTGTTTTTATTCAGTTGCACCGCTTGATAGTAAGCACCAACATCATGTCAGCTGTTTCTATTACGTACTTCACTAAGGCCATCAAAGCTAGGCATTGTTCCCCAATTAATCACCGACAGTGTCAACTGGATACGCATCAACAATACTGTGCTGGTGTCCAAGGATTGGGAATGATAAGATATTCAAGAACCTCCTCGGACGAAATCCAAATGCTAAAACTTGGTTATAAAAAATATAATCAACGCCTTTCAATGCAAAACTAATCATCGTGGTGGACAGGGAGGTAATTCAACCCGTGATGTGCATCTGACAGGCTGAAGCCTGCTTGCTGTAAGCATTCTCTTTTCACTCTAAGTTCATCCTCAAACGTGATTTTACAGCCAGATCTCTCATCATGTGAGCGAACCAGCACATAAATCTAACTTACGTTGCATCTCCTAGTGGATTTTGAAGGCAATTTGGCCAAACACGCAACCTGTTTGATTGACCTTCAGTCCAGAATTTTCTGACTTTTCTCAAAGGTGAAATAAAAAGCTACGCGTAGATAAATTCGAATCGCGGAATTCTGCAGTGCGATGCGTTTATGCCGAGTTTGACCAGACTAAAATGTGACTTTTATGAAAATTTGGATATATGGAGTCATCGCCTTAAGAAATGCACTGAGGATGATGAAAACTATGTTGGATTGAACTTTAACGAGGAACTTTACTGTAAGCAGTATTTTCATTTTGCAAACGTTCCAAACATTAGGAATCGAAGAACAATTCCTCTCTAAATAGGGGTGGTAATTCACTGATACGGGTATTTCACGTTAACTGGACGAAAAGCGTAGTCTTTGTCAACAAGGTGTTGAATTGTATTCGTGCTAACAGTTCTGTCTGATCCTGTTCAGACGCACAGACACCAGGTGACAACTGATCCAGCCTTCAAAATGGTATATCGCGCTCCAGGCAACCCATCAAAATCTGTCCAAATTATAACACTTTGTACTGCCAAGGCTATTGGAATCAGGCTGCCTGACCCCGTATTGTGTGATCAAAAACTGTTTGTTCAAGCGATGCACCTACCATGGCCACAAATCCATCGGATCAATGGCCAACCTGCAGGGTCAAACCAATAGACAAGCGTGACGTAACCGACCAATCAAGCCACCGCCAGCTGACTGGCCAATGACCTAGTTCCTTTGCTAAAAGTCGGATCGGTATCTCGATCTCATTCTATTAACTTCTTGTTTAATTGTACCGGCCTGAAGATGAATTTTCGAAAACATTTGTTTGTCTGTATGGCCTTATTCTGATGTATTAAAGTTCACACCGACTTTCGGTCAACAGTTATCTTGGTTTGACAAGTAATCACCTGGTTTCAACCGTTATTTTTCTATATCAGCCAACACGGTTCATTCAGTAGGCTCATATAAAACATCCGCATGTATGCATTGCGTATGCTTTTATTCAGTGAAATGACTGACCGATGCATGCATGTTGAATACAGTTCATCAAGACGATAAGAAGACATAGATTGCGAGATGCGAGCATTTCAGTCGGTTATATGGGTTAAGCGCGTAGCGACAGACCATAAAATGAACGAGCGTCACATGAGTGTAATCAGGGTTCACTGTCACGGTGACGAAACTGATTGACTCATTATCATTTACAGACAAAGGGCCGGTGCTTGACGCTTGATCAACAATGTCAATCACCTTGACTTGCGACTGCACAATAGAACCATGACGGAATAGACGGGGTCAGTTATGTGACCTGTTGCAACTGGGTGTTTCGTGATCGAACAAGCCGAACATAATGTAATTTTGTACTAAATGCGGACACAGATGTAACTTTTCCCTCACCAGGCAAACCTTTAATGCTTAGCTCCTTGGACATATTAACACCCAAGGGGTTGGTTTACGTGTGTCGAAGCGCCTATATTAAACCACGTGGTCGGCAGCGTAATCTTCGTGTGGTGACTAAACCGTGGTAAAGCTCCCCCTCGTTTTCATGTCTATACAGGTATACCTAATACTGTTCGTGGTTCGTGCTTACACATCGATCCGCTTAATCCATTAACTAGTTTAACGGATCTGACTTTCGGACACCACGTGTATTCCCTCTGCTATCCACCCTCTCATCATTTGCTATCAAGTAAACTTCTGTCATGAATGATTATTGTAACTTTTCCGCCCGTTCTTCTAAAGCATCGGAACATCAAAGGAATAATTTTGACTATTTGTCAGCAACAGTATCTCGGTGGACACATATAGACGTTTTTGACTGTTTTCAATGTTCAAGACACACTTGAGTAAAAATTAACATTTACGCTTACAAATTTAATTAAATTGCTACTCACAGTTCAAAAATTATTGTGTATTAGAATGCGTTTGTGCTGAGGAGGGAAAACAGTGTTCAATTTATGTTGTTAGTCAGGCACGCAGTTTCACGAACAAACGTGAGTAGGCAGTGGATTAGAAGTAAAGTCCTATTAGTGAAAATACATGACAGTTTAGCAATCACAGCTGGCAACGAAGATACATATACAAAAAACAATTAATAATGTAAAACTTGAATTGATAAGTGCCTGTGTACCAACAACTTCATGTGCTTACTAGCTTAGGACATTGTCTAGACACAATGGCATGCTACTGAATAAACAGAAAGTATATAAAATTGCATAGAAATCACGTCTTGATTTATCCTTATGTCACCCAAAAACTTTCAGTGGTCATGCCGTGCAGTATACTTCAAACAATGGAGGACATACTTATTGAACGTATCATTCACAGTAATGGTGATCAAAAACGACGAACTGCATGCCATTGTCTCAGTCTAAAAACCTTACTTTATCCAAAGGGCGTTTAAGTACGAAACAATTGCAACTATTTTGCATCCATAAGAAAAAGTTCACAAGAATCAACACCTAACCGTCTTGTAGATCATAAACAAAATGTCGTTTCGTGTCACTGCGGATACTTAGCGCTACGAACCCACTGCTACCAAATCAAAGATAAGGATCCAAGTAGATTACAAGCCTGTGTGGGGATCTGGATTATCATGTAGTATGATACAAAATGTCTCGTCGTGTTGTAGTAATCATCTTCGTAAGTTTTAGTACCAAGTAAAAGTACAGTTTCGGTCATTTCTAGTGATGTCATTATGTTTTTGATCGACCAGCATGCCTTAGTGATGAATCTAGCACGTAGAAGCCCGTGATTATATTCCAGCCCAATATTCCACTAGATTCGCAAAGCACGAAAGAATTCTGTTGTTCCGCCGACCGACAGATGTCCCACTGGTCGATAATCTCATTGCCATTCGACTATGTTAGCTCCATAACACATGCAACCTTGGGAACATGTTTCCAACTGGATCAGTCACTGGTCCGTGCGCGTATTCACACCCAGCCCAAACTGGCCTCTGAATGATTAGTATTTTGGTTGATGAAGTCAGCGTGACACCCTCTCAGTTCTGATCACACGGACGTTTGCGACCTGTTAACTGGCGGCTGCACTACGCACGGCGGCGACAAGGTCAGAAATGAAGTTCTGATCTTGACACTCACACTTCAGGCCCAGTTACCAAAACTTTTGTTTACAATGTTGACGTCGGCGAAGCCGTAAATCACCACAGTCAATTTGAATCTAGCTATCTCCTAGTCTGTAATCTGAAGTGATTCAAAGTATGATGTGTCTGCTCATCTATTTTTTCCTTCACTCCAAGTCCACTGTTATCCGTCTAGTTTCAAAGGGATTGCCGTTCACTCGACTTTTTCCTAGGTTCGGGTCTTATGTTTCAGTTAATCGGTTCCATTGACTTCTCAATCGCTCGTTAATAGAGTTGTACAGTGTAGATCTGATTGTTGCTAGCTAGACAGGCATTTGTAGATGTCTTATTAGTGTCCCGGACGCACCATACAGAGCATACCATAGCAAATTATGTTGTATTTTTCATAACTCAGTAACGTAAACTACATGTGGTGGAGCATTCGCAACCTTTTATAAATTGTTGCAAGGCAGCGCTTCAGATGTTTCATATTTTGCTTTCAACATACACTGCTATCTCACCACAACACGGAACAGTCGGCTCAACTCAGGGTGGCGTTGAAGTATAGAAGTACCAAGAAAACTTAAAAGTTTCCTAATACAGACGTGAGGTCTACAGATCTAAAACCATTTCTCCCCGATTCTGCTGAGAAGCTTGATAGATTCTACAACCTACTCACTCGAGTTAAATAACGACAAGTCAAAAGTATAACACCTGTAGCTTGCCAGTCGTTCACTTCAAGACGAGTAACTACATACTCGGACAGTGTGAACAATAATACGACATAACTAACGGCACCCAATTTAGTAGAAAGATGTGACCTACCTTCTTTCAGAAGACACTTCGCTGCTGATAAGTGTACAAACACACCTAAGTTAATTACGACAATATCAAACGTGGTCAACGCGCAATCGTTGATCTTACTCAGCCTCCCTAGGATTGACGCAGGAGGTGCATGAGAAGGCTCTCCTTGTTTGACAGTTGAAAGACTGGATCTTGCAAGCTTTTTCATTAAACCTGTATGACTAATCCATAGGAAAAACATCTTAAATATAGCCACTTCTTATGATCCCTCCGTGTTTCTAGCGATAAAAGTCATGCAAGTTAAATGCTAGTGTTAGAACAGGCTGTGCATGACAAGACTGAAAACCTAATTAGATTACATCCAAATGTCTACCAGTCTGATGGAGTCTTATTGATTGATCATAAATCTAGGCATGGATGGTAGTTTGTAGCTAATAACTCTAAATTTTCCGACCTCCAGCTGGGAGAACTCACAAAGCTAACCAGGTTCGTTAATTTGGGATCCACTTCACTACTATGATCTTTAGAAGTAACGTTTCTAGCACAATACATCATTGACCAAGGCTTGTTTTGGTTTGACTTACCTTTTGTCACCAACTCCTATGAATAACATATTTCACGTAGACCGACCTCGTCGAACCATCCTGAATTACATGATACCCAAGGTTACCATCCACCCAAACTTACCCTGAAAGTTCCACTGATGCTTTAAAATAAACTGCAACGTCACAAAACACAGGATGCGGTCGCTGTCCTAACAGACGACAGTGGAAAGGTCATTAAAATAGCACATTTTGATCAGTTTCTCAGTGGAGGAAGTACACAGAGGCCAAGTGATTGGAGGTTTTTATCTCTGTTGAATGCTTTTTCTACTAATGCTCCATTCCTTCTCAACGAAACAGAGTTCCGAATGGTAGATCATTCGATGTAACAGTAATCTGAGTTATTGGAGACGCTGAACAAGAGAAAATTAATGTACCAGATATGACTATACCACCACAATCTCCATTGTGCGTAAGAGGGTGATGTAGCCTGCTTGGAACCGTATGTTACGTTGTATATTTTAACGAATCATCCAGTTATCTGATCTACCAATCCTCTTCTGCCTCGCTGACCAATCACCTTTTAATGACCTCGTACGCAGGTTGACTGTTGCGGGATTCTCACCGATTCTATTCATAGATGATTTTGATTACCATGAAACTGATTTTCACGCCAGTCGGGTTTTCACTAAACTCACATCATCCGTTTTTGAGTTGTACCATTCAGTAGTGAGTTCTTACTCAACCGAAAATAGAAGAGCATTCAGGTTGTCCAGATTCTCTCGGAAACTCTCACAAGGGCACTGTATCCTAATTAGTGAAAACCTTATGATTATCAACCTGTAAATTTATACTAAAGTTTGTCAAATATGCCAATCCATATATATATACATATATATATATATATATATGGGTATCTCCCCAACTCCGAACTTCACAAAGCACCTTCACAAAACGAACTGAATATCTGTGATCAAAGAACTTAGCGATATGTCAGTCCAGTTTCCCAGCTTGTTCATCAGTCGATGACCGCTGTCAGTTTATTGCGAACGCCGTCACCAAATCCATCGATAAGAATATTTGATCACATGTTTCAGACGACCCAACCGGTAAAACCCACTTCGACGCTGCACAGGATAGTTACCGACGATAAAGAGATCAGTTTGTAACGCGTCAGTAGGACAGAACTGAAAAGCCAAATAATGAGTACTGCAAGGTTTTTAACCGGGCAACCATAGCTTTGAAAGTCGAAAACCATCAGTATCAGCTAAATCTGAATGACGTGTTCGGCTTCAGTTAAAAACTGCTCTATAGCCTTGCTGTGTCCGTCACGAAAATCCGTCCCATAATCTGTCACTTGCGCCACACATTTGACATAAATGTCTTAAATAAAGTTGTCGACAACGTTCTTGGCAACCAGTATCTGGGTGCGTCTTCTCAGAGTTGGCACAAACATCCAGTACCAGAACTACAGATTTCATGAACATAAACATTCTCGTGCTATACAGCTTGTTCCAAAAACTACTAACACTATGAAAGTAAGTCTCCACACCCGGACCTCATCTCCTCACTAACACTAAAGTGCGCTGACGATTTGCCTAGACCGCTGTGTGAACTCTTCCACCGATCTCTTGGAGAAACCGATTTTTCCAATGGATGGAAGGTGCACACAATTCCATGCATCTTTCAAAGCAGTGGTTGCAACTGGACCACTAACTACAGGCCGTCTGCACAATATTTGATTGTCTCAGTGACCGGTTCATAGATGAGCAAGCAATTAGTGCACACCGCGCGGTTACAAGACAGCCAACATAGACTTCGTAAGAGATTCTCGTGTGTGCTGCTAGGGAGGATTGGATAAAGGCAGCTGATGAAAATAACCCAGTTGATGGGATTTCTCCTGACGTCGCTAAGGCCTTCGGCCGAACAGAGCATTAGCCTTCTAGAGGAAAGCCTCTACTCTTGGAGCTTACTGATCACTTCCTAGATTCCCGATTTAATATAAAAGTAAACCAGAATTTTCCAATTTCGAAATGTGAGTCCAGTGATATTACACAAGGTTGAAAATTAGGACTGTTTTTTTTCATTAATTTCTTTTTCAAAATCCCACAGCTTGTTCATTTCTTTTTGTCTCTATCTGCTGATGACAACAAAGTTTGATGTATAGTAAATAATGTGACTGAAAGTGACAAACTGTAGAATGAATTAGATATGTTACACCGCTGGATTACAGACAACTATCATTTAACACGACTAAGTGTAACCTGTTGCAATGTCGTCATTTGGACTGTACAGATTATCTTTTGAAAACTAAAAAACAGGGTACCACAACACATGAGCATGCATAAAATTTATTGTGTCAACAGGATGTTCCAACAGGATGTCAGTGGCGAAAAAAATGAACTCATTTTTTGGGTTATCCACCAGAAAATCTGGGAGGCTTCACTTGAACTTTATCACTGTTTGTTCAACTCGGTAGCTTTTCCCAACTGGAGTTAAATATCCAATTTTGCCGCACTTTTTTCATGAAGGACACTGCTACCATTTAAATATCACGGATTGGAACTACAAGATGTTTTTCCATGCTCGGATAGGCTAAGTAAATTGAAGCAGTTCTCAATGCGTTACTGGCCTATCAGAAGAGATTCGATTTTAGTAAGTAGGTTCTTGACTCAATTTTAACGTCCCTTAAGAAAAAAACTTCTGCCTAGCAAAACTAACCTCCTCAGGGGTAACTCGCACAGATCTGCAACATCCAGTGAGATGATGAACTTACAGATGACATGTTCTTAACGTCCGAGTGTGTCCACTACGGCACAGCCTTCCGTAGTCTGTCATGCCTGCGAGATCGCTTGTTAAATTCATCCCCAGATTTGATGCACATATTCGAAACACTAAACAGAGTGTTCGGTTACCTTATTCACCGGTATCATTGTAGTGAGCTTAAGATACTCTTAGCTTCCAACTGTTCTTACTAGCCAGCTGGTGTGCTATATATTGCAGTGCGTTTGTTGTATGCTCTGTATGGGGTGGTTGGTTTGTATTATGCCCTCTCTCTTCTGATCTTCTCCCTTGCAATTTCCAATTGCTGACTTTCTGCATCTGAAAGAATTTTCCAGCTTGTTTACCCGTTCTAAATGGTCGAACACTTATTCAGATGCATATAATGATTGTCAGCTCCTTCTAACCTGTTCATTTCCTAAGAAAACCAAGTAACCACCCGTTGTCTACTGGTGTGTCATTGACAGTTCTACGAGTCACTATTTTAAGTATGTCTTGTCAAAGCTGTTGAATGTTTTCACAGACTCTTTCTACGTTGATAGCCTTAGAAGAAGGCAAACCACGTTAATATTTCGGCTCCAATCTACATGTCGTGGAACATCAGAAACTAATCAAATCTAGCCTGGACTGTTCTTGACTTTATTTAACTACAGTGAACTTTTGAGTGTTGGTCGGACTTTTGGGGTTATAAGCGGATTACTGATAAAAGATAGTGTATAACTGTTATCTAAAGTGAAATTTTTTTTGATTGAAAGGTGGCTCAATGGCAAACCGTATTTTTTGCAACAAATAGTTCGTACTGGGTTGAAGATATATGTGAGTTTGTTTTGTTTATAGGTTATTCATAAACAATAAATGGAGTTGAAAACGCTCGAAGTAATTGGACAAGAATAGTTAATGGTCCAGCCTTCTTGTTATAAAAGAGAACCCATTGCGAAAAATCTGATTTTCGGCTGCATTCGAACCAGCGACAGAAGCAAAATGCCGAAACGCGGCAAGCGCTCTACCGGTTGAGCTACGAAGCCAAATGTGAAGTTTCTGAGCTTCTGGTATGGCTTTCTAGCTCAGCTGGTAGAGCATTTGCAGCGCTTCGGCACGTTATTTCTGTCTCTGGTTCAAATCCAGTTGTAGTGTAGATTTTTAGCATAGCGGAGCGTTTTCACTACATTCGATTTTCACTAGTGTATGCATGTAAGTGTGAATAAAAGCCTGCAAGTCAACGTTGTGCAATTGTTTATTTTATGTACCGATTGTGCAATCGTTCAACAAGAGTTAGTCGATATTATGCTTTACTTTGAAGGCTATGTGTTAAATTAAACGCTACCATTGTGAGTGACAAAACTTCCTTGTAAAATATGAGTGTATACCTGTTTCTGCGGATATTGTAACCAGCAATCTGCTTCACTCATTATGTCACACTCATGTCATTTGGTTTCCCGGCAAAAGAAGGAACGCCTTCAAAGAAGAAAAACTCATACGGCAAATGAAGTGTATACCGTTAAAGAAAAAACGTTGTACTCAAGCAAGTAGAAGGTCAAAAATTACAAGACAACCACGGTAATGAGCATTTAATTTACACTGAAGAAATTATCGGCACAAGTTATTCCGGTGACTAAAGAAAATGAACGTAACTTAATAGGTTGTTTAAGAACCCTTCATAGACGGACGTGATTTCAGATCCATGGAAGATAAATCGACCATGTCCAATAGAAGGTCAGTGGCGCAGTGACCAACTTGATTACCTCACGAAGGCGTGGTCGGAATTTTAGTCCACGCCGTTGCAAGGATAGGTACTACCGACGAAGTGTAACGAGAGTGAAGTTCGGGTTGTGAACGGGGATGGTTGGGAATACTACTACTTAAATGATGTTCAGCTTTCCATTATCAAATATCCCCTGCTTCTCACCAGTAAAACCATAAGTAGTTTCATTTCTAGTTGCCACTGGACTACAACCATGCTTATTCGGAGTGATCAGTCTGCTACTATGTTTCACGATTTTGTTGAATTGTTTAAACTCAACACACGTCCGGACAAATTATTTTATTTCTCGGCATTTCACGATCAATGCGATGAAGCGCCTGCATTATCAGCCGTTATATAACCCGTTAAAAATTATATTCGTTCAACACACTAGAATATGACACTTCAACTATTACCGGTAGTTGATGAACAGTAAGGGATTTTGGTTTCCACATAGACTGAACACTTCCCGAAAATGATCGCAGCTGTCGCCTTCTTATAGACCTTCCAGTCTGTCCCTTTCAAAAACAAGCATTAGACTCGAGTTTTGTTCTTATTAGAGCTCATCGTCATGTAAAAACAAAAAATCTCCTACTATTCATCAATAGTCAAAATATCGCTCACGAGTTCGTGGTTTATTTGGGTTCAACTTACATAAAAGTCTTAATCAATGGGTCATCGATTTGAGTTAACAAGACAGTTATTGTGTGTCCTGACGAAGCGATCGGGTACTCACAGCAGTACTCACAAACGAAAGTGGTTGGGCGTTTGCATACAATAATTCGGTCGTGGTTAACACGGTTGCCCCATAGAAGCGTGGTCGGAGCTCTAATCCCGGCCGTGGCAAGGATAGGCACTATTGACGAGCTCTAATGGGAGCGAAACTAGGGTCTAGTGCCTCTTGTATCGACTTTTGTCAATCGTATTGCCAAAGTTTTGTTTATTCTGTCGTCTTTCTCCCGCAGTTCTTCACAAAAATCTTGACATTTTCACTGTCACTTATTTTCCGTCTCTTCCATATTATGTCTTCTGATACTGAACCAACTGCGTCAGAGAACATTGTCACGATTAAGCTTACTGAACGTGACAGTAGAGACCCTAGGTTGCAATTCACACAGTTTGGAGTAATTTCTGAATATCAGCAAATCCTCGTCAAAGTGCACCTTATACAATTATGTCATCTCGAATTTACCTGAGACTGTGGCTTCTGAATTTGCGGATATAATTTATGTGCGTCTGGCTGAGAATCATTACAGTACCATCAAACCCGCCAGTATTAACAGGATGGCAACTTCTAACGGAAACAACCTCTGCAAGCTTCTTGCTGACGTCCAATTGGGAGATCACACCTCTTCATATTCGCCTCGTCACATGGCTCGGTTGTCAAACAAGTAAACTGTTAACGAACCCGTGTTGCGCGATTTTTGGCTTCAGAAACTCTTACGCTATCT
This sequence comes from Paragonimus heterotremus, assembly GCA_013368495.1. Taxonomy (NCBI): domain Eukaryota; kingdom Metazoa; phylum Platyhelminthes; class Trematoda; order Plagiorchiida; family Troglotrematidae; genus Paragonimus; species Paragonimus heterotremus. Next base: position 23,176 of record LUCH01000046.1, on the reverse strand, counting down.
TCGTTACCCATTATCTCTTTTGAAGAACAACACACCGTTGATCAAGCTAGCAGAATTGACTGACCAGGTGTAACACAGTTATGCTCCTCAACAAGTAGCTCGACTGCAAGCGTCTCGCAGCCGCGATACCCTTCAGCAAGACGTCTCAAACTTAAGAGAGCAATCTTTACCAATGTCCTTGCAGCTAGCTTCTCTAGTGAAACTATTAGCAGACAAACGGTTACCAACACACTCAAAGTCCCGCCCACAAAGTAAGTCGAGCACAAGGCAATTCGACAGAAGTGTATCGTATAACCCCTGTCGGTTTGGTACTCGTGCTCGTCGTTACAACCCACCTTGTTCCTTTCAGAATGATCAAAAACCAGACAGGAAACCACCAAGCCATTCAGTAATGGCGATGGATACCGCTGGCCCGTACTTATGTCACGTATTCCATGTATTCGACAATTCAACGTTCCCTAATTTCCCTATTGATACGGGCTCTGAGGTTAGTGTTTTTCCCTCACTGATGACAAATGTAACCTCGAACAGGTGTCGTATACTTTACAGACCTCCAGCTGTCCCTCCACACAAAACTACAGAGGGAAGTTACTCAGTCTCGACCTTGGCTTTCATCGACAATTCCGATACCGTTGCAGATATACAGCACCCAACGATTGGCGTTGATTTTCTCACCTTCCCTGGACTCGTGGTAGATGTAAAAGGTCAGAAACTGCTGGACAGCACAACAGTTTTGTGTGTACACGAAAAGACCACATCAACTGATTCAATGGGATTACCTACGCAAATCTACTTCGACAGTTCTAACGTCTTATCAACCCATCAGGCTTACTGTCACAAGTAGAACATGACGTTTTCCATCACATTCCTACCAAAAGACCACCTACTTTCGCCTGCCGCAGTAGGTTACCACCAGAGACATTCAAAATTGCCAAAGCTGAAGTCCCTCACATACACGATTCATTCATCGGTCTGCACAGTATAACCATTTTCTCAAAGCTTGATTTGGTTCAGACATATTACCAGATCCCCTGGCCTCAGAAGACTTAGACAGGAAGGCAATCACTACCCCGTTTGGACTGTATGAATTTGTCCGCACACCATTTGGTTAGTGAAATGAAGCTCCGACCTTCCACAGGTTCAAAGACCAAGTCCTCCAGGGTCTGCACTTTGTGTTCGTCTATATCGACGACATTCTGATAGCGATCAGGGACTAACACCAACACACGTAACACCTCCGTAGAGTTTTTGAACGTTTCGATCAGTATGACATGAACTTAAACCCGACGAAATGTGTTTCTGATGTGGTCTTCATAGATTTTTGCGGCACCGAATCACCCATGACGGCACTGTGCATGTACTACAGAAAGTCGCTGCTCATAAAGATTTTCCACCAACAAAATCCCAGAAAAGCCTACGTTGTTCTATCCAGCACTGTTCGGAGATGCTGAAACCTCTTGCGTATTTGTTGAAGGATAAAACTAAACACTGTTTTACGGCCTCCAGCTAACACTACACTTCTCGTAGCCAAAGACGCGTTATCGTAAGTGACGACCCTGGCACACATGCTTGTAGACGAAGATTTGACTCCCATTTTACAGACCGATGCATCCCAGTCAGCTGTTGGTGCGGTTCTGCAGAAGATTGTCAACGGTCAAGTCAAGTCTTTATTATTTTTTCTCCCGCAAGCTTTAACGAGCGCAAATGTGTTATAATACCTTCGGTCACTAGTTGCTGGCTATCTTTCTTGCCATTAAACACTACCATCACATGTTGGAAGGCAAGCGTTTTGTTGTCCTAACGGATCAAAAGCCACTTATTTGTTCTTTCAACACCAAGCCCCACCGTTATTCTCTGACAGACGTTTGACAGTTGGACTACATTTCCCGGTTTACAACAGACACAATATATTGAGGGAGATAAAAACACCGTCGCCAGTGTCTTATTCAGAGTTATCTTAAGTGGCCTACACCAACCTGAAACCGTCGATTTGAAGGAATTAGATCGAGAACAAGACAGCGATCTGGAGTTGTGGTAGTGTCGCACCTCATCTACGGTCAAACCTCGAGAGTTTCCTCTAGCCAACTACGAAAACACAATCATATGGGATAACACGACAGTCAGCCTTAGTCCATTTGTGCCAGTAAACTTTAGACGCGCTGTTTCTAACAGTCCCCACCGTATGTCTCATCCCAGCATCCGTGCCACCGTCAAGCTGATTTCAGACCGATTTGTATGGCGAACATGCACAGGGACACACGAGAATGGGCGAGGACCTATCTTGACTGTCAACGCAGCAAAGTCCATCGGCATACCATCACGGTCCCCGGAAAATAAGCTAACCCCGACGCATGTTACTGCCATGTCCTTGTTGACATAGTGGGGCCGCTGGCGTGTTCAGAAAATCATCGGTATATCTTAAAGTGTGTTGGCAGTTTTACCAGGTCGCCAGTAACAGTACCTCTTTCCAACACGAGTACCGAAACGGTTGCGTTAGCGTACATGGACGGGTGAATCAAAAACGATGGTGCTTCAATTACTGTAACCAGTGATAGAGGCACACAGTTTCAAACACCGCTTTCCAGAGACTTCAACGGGCTACTCGAAATCGACCACTTCAAAACCACTGCACACCATCCGGCGGCAGATGGTCTGGCTGAACGCTTCCATCGTCAACTGAAGACCGCTTCAAAAACCCAACTGAACCCCCCAGCGTTAGTCTGATCATTTACCCCTTGTCACGCTTGGAATCCGATCGACTATTAAAGAAGACGTTGAGTGCACGACCGCAGAATTAGAACGTTGGTCAAACTAATTTTAGCGCTATCACCTTTGTGCAACAGTTGAAGTCATTCGTGGTGAAATTCCGGCCCCAGCCCACCAGGTTAAACATCAAACAAAAGCAAGTGCGCTCCAATCTGGATTTTTGTGAGTTTGTTTTCGTTGGTGTCGACGCTAACAAACAGAAACAATAATCCAGACCATTCTGTATGATTAGGCGATTCTCCAATTTTTACGTGACCGATCAATGTTAATCTCAATATAGAGTTAGCACTGATAGACTTAAAGTTGCTCATGTCGAGCCCCAACTGGATCCTCCCACCGCTTCTTAGGTCCATTCTACCCTTGATGACTAGCGGTCCACTCAACTACTGTGTAACGAACCATCAGTACCTCCTCATTCCAAGACGAAAACCCCCACTGACTTTCCTCACGAGCGCTCAAGCCGAACAATCAGAAGGCCACCAGTTTCCACAGACTACTGTGCTTAACATTCCCTCATTTTTTATCTAGCGTTTTCATCCTTCTAACGCTCTTTATAAACAGCCCACACCATTTGTCACTCTACAGAATGAACACCACTTGTTTAAATTGATACGAATTAGGAATACACCTTTGGTATGGGCCTCTCGTCTCGTCAGTGCTCCTGCTCCGCCTAAATAGGGATTGTCAGTAATGAGCTATTCAGCGACTACATTTCGAACTGATTGCTAGTGTTTATACCTTTGTTTAGGGCTAGTCTTGTACATGTCTGTCATCGTAGTGGCAGACGACTACTGAGACCTAGTTGGACTTTATGAACATCATGTACTCTGTTGAAGTCAACCCATGGTTTAAAAACAGACGCTAAAATGGCTGATCATTTTAACTGTGTGATTAGTAAAACTACAACAGCCCGAGTAAGTAGTTCACATGCCTTCCTGAGGCCTGCGATGCAGTAGTCCATAACTGTTTGTTCTATCATTTTAAAACTTTGCAAACAGATAGAGGGTGCAACTAACATTCAAGTGTAGTGCTGATAAGAACCAAGTAGAACGAAACAGCTGTCCATCACTTCACTAGTGGTTACTGAGTTCAGTTGGTGGACAAATCCCTCTCACCCCTCTTTAGAGACTCGATAGGTATGTGCCTACGATTAACCTATTCGAGAGTAGTCATACAGATGTACCTAATAAACTATCGTATGAGTATATAGTATTGAAAGTAACCATAAGGTTCAATGTGCTGAGAAATGTAGGCTTTCACTTTCGACGTAATTTACTAACACTTCTTTTACAAATTGCATGCAAATGAATGTCTACGTTTATTGTTTCGTTGAATCACCTCCACCAATGTACTGTATAGACCATCCGGGTGACGCTACCATTTCTCTCTCAACGCACGAGGCTGTATTGGTTTGAACAGTAGTATTCAGTAGCATTCACTACCACAAACTGAATCGTGGCTCCCAGACGAGTCCGACGGACTCATTGTTCTCAGTCTGTACAAGGGAAGCAGTCAACTAACGTTCGAAAATGCTCATATCCTGTTCCTTCACTCGATGTTTCAGCCGAACGACTCAAAAACTTATTTTCAACCAGCCATCATAGTCCCATCGAATGACCAATGTAAATGATCCACTTGTAATTCTAACGTAGTTTGTTGACTTGTATCCAACACCCCTTTTGCAGCCTACTATCAGACGACTGACTGGCAGTCTGTGAACCCTCCCTTGCGTGATTAAATGGGACTACAAAGAAGACTGGCTCAAGTGCAGCTATCGCCCACCTAATTGATCGGAAAGTGCGGTAACGAGCATAGCGTCCCTCAGATTACTTTATCCAAACGATTCGAAATCATCCACAGTGGGTGAGATTCTTACTGTTGACAATTAATGAGGTGGCACACATTCAGTTCTGTTCATTCAGCTGCCAAAACGTTTTAAAATTTCAGCAGGATGTTTACTGATGGGTAGCTGAAAAGTCAACTGATACAGTATGAACCAGATTCACATTTGATCGCATCAATCATGCACATCCGCCAAACCAAAGTTTCCTTTTGAAACAAGGCTGGATGAGAACTCTGTCCGTTTGCGACATCTCTAGGCAAATGTGACGGTTGTTCAATTTACACCAGCAGCGACATGATTAATTAATGAACGGAACGAAGTTGCGACCCTGCGACGGAAGTGTCGACATTTTTGATCACATTGTGTGCACTAGCGTGACGGTAAAACTGACGTATGCCTGTCGTTAATTTTGCACAAAATTTCCTTTCTGTTTGTTTAACTAAAACATTTCAACAACTAAAACACCATTGATGAATATTAAGGGACTTTGGTTTTCAAATAGATTGAACATCACCCACAACTGATCAGAGCTGTCACATTCCTATAGACATTCCAGTCGGCCCATTTCGAAAAGAACCACTAGACTCGAGTTTCGCTCTCATTAGAGCTCGTGTGTAGTGTATATTCCTGCTACGGCCAGGACTAGAGCTCCGGCCATACTGGTCATTACTCACAAACAAAAGTGGTTGAGCGTTCACATATGATAATTTGGTCGTGCCTGATTTGAGGTGAATGGTACACTGGTCAACACGGTTGCCTCATGAAAGTATGGCCGGAGTTCCAGTCTCGACAGCGGCAAGCATATACACTATTGACGATCTTTAATGAGAGCGAAACTGGACTCTAGTACTTCTTTTTGAAACAGGCGGAGTAGAAAGTCTATGGGAATGCGACAGCTGCGATCAGTTGTCGGTGATGTTCAATCTGTATGAAGTGTACTATTATGAGCCAACTAATCATCCGCGGGCTTTCAAGTGTAGTTAACTTTGCCTACGTGTGCCCACTAGACACATCGCAGCTGACAGAAGTTCGACTTCATATTGTGACTGGGACTTGCGATAACTTGTAGACAATCTAAGACGAAACACAACATCTCAATAAGGTGCCTGCCCTCTTGTAAGATGTGTTCCTCTAGACATCACCTCCGAAGAGGTGATTAAGTGTTGTTTTCTATAATGCAGCCTCCCTTATACAATTCTTTCCGCAGAAATTGACAGTCCTTTCTAAAACAAATGCACCACACCCGAGAGATTTACTTATCGCTGTAGGTTCAATAGTTCGTCTGCGCGCCACACAAGATTAGTGATTTTATCCACGAGAAATATTTACTCTCCTTGCTAATCTCTAGATTCTCTCTTTAACACCACAATGGACTGTGCTAGACTTAGCAACAGCCCGTCAACCACATGAAGACAGTTCGGTTTCCTTCAGTTTCCATCTTAAATTGCAAACGGTACTTATGTTAAACATTACCTTATCAAATCAGATTTGTGTACCTCAAACGTGTACGTTACTATCCACCAACTGCGGTCTATCTTACAACAAGTCTGATCGTTGTTACCGCGCTCCAAACTGTTCATGCATCAGAGAACATTGAGTGGACAACAGTGGAGTTAAGTTAACGAACCGTCCACCGCATATCTCCGCATTCGTCCCTGTGTAACCTATAGTAAGGCCGATTGCCATTATGGAAAATATTCCGCTCTGACTTTGATAGCTTATTCGGCTTTTCCACATTTTGCTCGGATTCTTTATTCCAAGACCCAAATCAACAACTGGTTTCGTAGTTGTTCATGAAATTTTCAGGACTTATGGAGAAACAATTTAGCTCAAGTGTTGGCTAAAAATACTCTTAGCTGTACAAGGCTCGCCGATTTGACGTATTGCGCTCATTTTTATTCTGATTGTCCCAACTATGGTCGCTATCTATGATGAGAAACCTAGTCTTCACATCTGTCACGTACCACCGAACTGAGCGTGACGGGACTACGGGCTACACAATAATATCGTGATCATGTGCAGCAACAATGCGGAAACTGTACTCTGAATTGTATGCACTGAACCGTCCACAGTCTTCAAGTATTGACCAAATCAGATGAAGTATAGAACCTCACGGTATCATTGGTTGATATTCCGGGGACTGGGATGCTTGTACGCTGGGTGACAAAGAGAACACACCAATTATGACACTATGGAAAATTCCGAAAGCACTGCACGGTGCGAATAGATAAAGGTTGTAACGTTGAAGTTCTTCTAAGTAGACAGTGCTGTTATACTGTGCACGCTATACGGAGTGCAGGAAATAAACAAATCCGAATGAGGGGCTTCACGCTATTTCTGCTAGATCGGAATAAGTACGCAGCTTGAACACAGCAAATTCGGTATGGAGTAAACACAAATTCGTCAACAAAGCAAAACAACAGAGAACAAGTCATATGGTGAATGCTCCTGTTTGCAGCACAAAACTTTCACAGTTTTATATTCTACGTCAACCGCCCGACGTAACTGGCTGTTCTAGATTACACAGAACAATGAGTATAAGTATATGGGAGTCTTTTTGTTTTGTGGTCCCAGATGTTTGTATAGAGAGATGAGGGATATATGTTTATGCATTTCTGCTTATTTGCTGATGAAGAACATTTTTTTATTGGGCTATACTTATCCGATGGAGAATGAACGGGAATGAACAAAAGGAAATATGGCATAAAGTCATATAAGTAGCGAATAGTGGAACGTATCGAGGCGATATTCTGTAAAATGTGCACACATTCTGACTTGTAGATGCTTGCTGTGTGATGACCAAGAAACTTATGAAAGACGTTGTCCCACATATAGTTGCCAACTAATCAGTACCCCAAACTCTCAACGGATTTTAGAGCGGACGCAAATTACAGCGTCCTATTTTAAATCGAGCAGATTTTAACCGTACAGTTTTTGTGTTAGCTAACTATTTCGCCTAGTTCACGTTCTGGTTTTGCAAGATGACACCTCGGGGGAAACGAACCATTGTGTAAAAGAATGTATGAGTGGGATTTAGTTATCTGTGCTCGTAATGCAACCCTGCCTGACATAATTCCGCAGACTTATGTGAACAGTTAATTTTCCTGAAAATATTGTCTCTTTCAGTGATGCGCCTCTGAAATTTTAATGAATATCGTATCCGTTAAGAAGAAAGGAAGGTCTGTATGCTCAAATTCACACATAAGCATATGACGGGAGTGAACAAATTATGAGAAGGTTCGACACTGGGAAATATTTAAAGTCCTCCAAAGACACTCACTATAACGTGTGCTCACGTAGCCATGACTGCTGAACATGTAAGCAGGTATTAACTATCTGTCATTAAAGTTCTTATACCTCTTTCGAGTAAAAACATTGGTGGTTTGTAGTCACCAAAATAATAGTCAGTACGATCTCGCTCAAAATGTGACCTCACAGATCTTAGTGCTGAAAAGTAAAAAATATTCTCGAAACCAGTGATTAGCAAGGCTGGTTAATTTTCCGTCTAATTCAAACCATCATGTTGGCAGTTTGCAGCAACGGCAATGAATTTGTTATTGCAAACACAATGGAAGACGTTCAACCGACTAACAAAGTTTGTTGTTCTTTCGTGCTTGTCGTTGAAGGAGACATTCGTCGGTTTTACTTCTGGTTGCTTGTGGCTTCATGTTCACTACTTGATGCTATGTCAACGTCAGTACACGTATATATCCACTGTGTGTCCGATGTTTTATCAAACATCCTTGACAAGTCAAGCCTGAAACCATGACGTCCCCGAGTGATCAGATGATATTTGAAAAACTTCATCCTAAAATACATTAAGCTTAGCAAGACTTCGATCCAAGGACGATGTTAGAAAAGATCTGTGATCCAGCGAACGGCACACCCACTTGTCAACTACGCCATCTTGTGAATAGCGATCATATTGGTTACTGGAAGAAACACCCCTTATCCCACTTACCTTTGACCAATAAAACATTTTCTTTAACTGACAAAAATCTCCCCAGAACCAAGTAGTTAGTTGCCAGTACGTCAACTCCGAGGTGTTCATCGGAAAACCCGCCGCACATGACCGGACATCCACTAGGTCTGGTGATAATATTGGACACACCGTTTGGTGTACTTTCAGGATTCAACACAGGTGAGACAGTACAAATAACTGCTCTAGAGCCAGCACAGTTGTGGTGACCGACCTCCCGAGATACTCTTATTATACGCCTTACTCTGCTAGTTGATGTCATGGAATACATGTGCTAGAAGTTATTAGTGGTGTTTAGAGTGATTTGCCGGGTTGTGCACGTCGCTCAAGTTTGGTCACTCTACAGAAAAATATTGGCCCAAACACTAGAACGAGTAGAAAACAACAGGTAAAGATCATGCATAGCTGACAGATCGCAGCATCAGTACAAGCGAATATTATTTGACGATGGTTATAAAAAGGATTTCTGATTACACGTGGAAAACGTAACTTGTATTTTAAGTGGGCAACCGTTGAAGCCATATGCAATAAAGTCGTGACTTCCGACACATTTACCCTTGAACCCATGTTTCTTAACCATCATTTCAGCTCATAATTACAGGCTGTTAATTGTGTGTACCTGTGGTTGTGTGTTTGTAGCTGTTAATACAGCCAGCAGCTTCATTGAAGTCGCCTTTTGTTTATTTTTACATGCTTTTTCCCTGTAAAACGCCCAATACGATTTTTCATCGATCAACAGTGGGAAATCGATACACTAACAAAATCCGCCTTCCTCTTGTAAAAAATTATGAACCTATGCATCTATGAAAATCACGATGGCGATGTCTATGTGCGTCCTATAGAAGGGTCAGTACACATCATTACACATCATCGGTGAAGCCTGTAAAACTGAATTGACCAGTAGGTTGAACTTCGATGTTTCGAAACCAATGCCGACATAATATCTCAACTGACATGCGATTTATTCAGTATCCATATGGACCGATATTAATTACGTAGCCCTTGACCGTTAGAAGAATGAGCAGATAAACTTTCGAAAATGCAGGCAGACGGATTGATCGGGGTAAACATGAAAGGGCCAATAAAATTACGACCTGTTCGTCATCAGAAATTAATCGTTTTAAAGATAAGACTGAGCTACGCCAACCACCTGAATGACACTAACGATGTAAAATGTGGGACTTTGTTCTTTCAGAAGATGTTTCCCAAAATTTTGTGCATTTAGTCTAGTGATGAATGAATAGGAGTATCTAAAATAAAGTTTAACGGAACTGATAACTAATGGATTAACCGTATGGATGTCAAATCAGAAGCGCAAGGTAACCGAGGATGAGTGTGATGAAAACGCAACTGATTGAATGCACAGGCTGATCAGTGAATGCTGGCTCTGCCAGTATGCACCAAACGTTGTAGACTGTAATCAGACAAAACCTATCGTGTTTCAATCATAGGAATGCTGTGTAGTACGATTAGGATACAAAATGTATACTGTTTTAATTTTACGGGTATCAGTAATAGTTTTGCTAAAAGTCTTTGTTAATATAAAACGATATGTAGCCTTCAAGTTCAATTTCGTCGGTCAATAAATCAGAAGATTTTAATAAACTGGCCTCATCAAAGTTAGCTATTTTCTGTGCATCATGATAATCACTTCAAAGTTTGTCTCACGTTGGACTGGTTATTGGTGATGGAAACAGTCGTCTCTAGAGGTTTGTTTGTCTATAAAGGGAAACGCCTTCTGATAATTTCGTCGGTAGCCAGTCTCTTGAGACAGGCATGACAAGCAGACACTTGTTGCTGCCAGCAGAAGATTGCAGGACATCTCGTGGACTAATAAGTTTATCCCAAGTATATTACCTTGGCGCGCAGCTAACCAATAACTGTTTGGTTTATATAAAAAGTGGACTTCAGATTACCTTTTTAATTTGGCCTAAACCGAAAGTTTGGCGAAACCGTTTGTCTAATAAAGTACATCACCATCCCACACTAAGAATGGTAGCCGGTTAGAGTTCTGTTCAGTCTATTTCTGCTTGCTCATCCCAGGCCGGAGCAAAATCGTTCACAGTAGACTGCGCGTTATAAATGAATGCTGACTTCAAGGAAAGCATTGTCTCATTCCATTGTTCATTGCCGTATTCGGTTTTTATGTATGTGTGCGAACGCGATCTATCGTGTCCTTATTGTCTGAAAAGATCTGACAGGCCCCCTGGGACCTGGACGCAGTTGGACAACGAGTAGCATGCGAAACTGACATCGGATGCATTTACTTCTTTCTCAGAAACTTCTAATTGTTATCAGACTAACCCAAAGTATCAGCAAAACCCGAAAAACTTTGGACGCACTACTGCATCTCAATGCTGTTGAACTCTTGAAATCGGACCAGCTAAGATAAAAGATGGACAGTATTCAACTTACGCCCAACGGGTCACCTGATAGATTAACCGAAATCAAGTCCATTTTCTGAATTACTACTGGGTTAACAGTTAGAATTTGTAAAATGCGTGCTTGTTGTTGGGGGGATTTTTTGAATATTTACACACGTGTCTTCATTTTCAAATCTTGCTTTAGAATTTCGCTTAGGATTGGACCAAACGAGCAAACCATTGCCACACCATCAATATGTTGACAAAAATCTACATCAAACTCATATTGTACCGCAAGCACCTTAAATTGTAAGTTGTCTATTCACGACCAATCAGTGCTTGTGTTAAATCGCTCCTGACGATTTAGCGTAATTCGTTCAGTAACGCGTACTGGACAATTCCAATAACGCTTATTCAGACAGTCGAGTTAACGGGACTATCTCCCAAGTCCAAAAAACGTCGGAAAAGGCGATCGAAAGGAATGGAATTTATGCAATACTATTTAATAAACTTACAATAAAAGTACAAGCCCACCTTGAATGTGAATTAATCGGCTACACAAATTATCCAGCAAAAGAGTTCATAATGGAGTAACTAAACATGAGTTTACAAACAACCACCAGTCAATTGGAAATGACCTCATTAAAATAATCGGATACAGATGAAGATGAGAACGTGTCAAACAATACCAAGAAGGAAGTTTTAACAGACACACAATGACAGTTATAAAAAGGAATAAAGTAAACAATTTATGCGCTTATCTGTTACAAAATTCGTCATGATCGTTTACTGTACACAACAAAGACAAATAAAGGCAAATTAAAGACCGAGTTTCTACAAACAAACCAAACACACCTTAACGGATTCATCAGTCCGCATCATACCAGACAGAAGGAAACAAACGTACCAGACGAACTTCAACAAATACATCAACTTGTATATTATTTCACATGTTTCTGCTATACAGTAAAACCCTCCAATCGGACGACGACACGTTAACTTGAACAGAATGAATAGACTTAACCTGGTTGCAATGGAACTCGAGTTAATCAATCGAGCAGTAGTGCAATAGACACATCTTGTAGGTAGCAGTTATCAGGTATATGTTGTTGTTTTAGGTTGGTTTACGAGTTCTTCGTAGCTTAGTCCATTTTTATTCAGACCGTGAGTGGCTCTCACATCATTCTAACTCGCACCCGAACAGATAGGTGACGTCGACCAGGTGGCGTAAACCTGTCTTGCATACAAAATAGTGAGTGAGTGTTGACTTTCATTATGGCCAATTAACTGCTTCAGATCATACCTACTTCTCCGTATAACTGTTTTGAAAAGATGACACATTCTTGGAAATATATGTTCGTCATGTTCCGTTCATATCGGTATGGAGGTTAGATGGGGTAAAAGCATTATGTTGTCAGAGTAAGGCATTTTTAAAGCATATCGCTGGGTTTCGCAAAGTGTTGCGGAATGCTAAACATTTACGATCTAGCCATTTAAATGAGCGACCACCAGTGGTGAAATAAGTGAGTCGGAGCTGTATGCATAGGTCTATTCCAAAGGTATAGTGAGAAAGTTAGGTGGAAAGCAAACGCTGCACTTGTGTGACCTTATTTTATGAGAGATGTATCCGGCTAGTAATCTAATGTAGATCGGTTCTGCGGCGGCCAACGTTCTTTGTCTGACCATGCAGCAGGATGGAAAGTCTGATTCAGTTTGACTCGGTTATCCGTAACGTCTAGAAGTGTGTCGATAGCGTCGTTGGTAGATGTGGTCAAACTACTCATCAGCTACGATGTATGATAAACTCTGATCGATGTAACAAAACATCTCGAGCTGCTACCTATTTATCCTACTGTACAGCAGCAAGTGAACGAGTACACAATCAAGTGTTGACCGTAGACAGAGAGTCTGTCAGTATAGGTGTATGATGAGTCACCCTGACCTTTTCTGCTACCTTGGTGTGGTGGTCAGGCTTGTGTGCTGTTTTGATCCGGAGGGCTGTGCTGACTGCGACCTCGGTCGTTGCAGGTTCAACCCTGTC
>LUCH01000045.1:316956-411934 GCA_013368495.1 Paragonimus heterotremus | reverse complement strand
TCACGTTCTGCGAATTACACGCAGCGTAAGAAGGTTTGGAACTTAACGACTGGATGCACTGATCCATTATAAGTGTCATTTCTCAAGACTTCTATGACGCTACCTGCGATAGGTACTGTACGCGTTGGTTTTTGCCGGTTTTAAAAAACACCAAACATCGACCCTAAATGTTAGTGTCGTCTAGAAGGATTTCGAGTAGCTAAGAGGACTGATAATAATTTCATGGGTGTCTTAGTTTCAATTAGTACCTTGGGGTTTAAGGGGTAATATTAAAGTATAACTGGTAACGAATATCCGTCATCAATACCCCAAATGTCCCTTACGAGTCGTATATGAAAGGTGCTTGTAAATCTTTCAGTCGGTGACATTTTCGCGGTTTTTTCTACAGCTATGTATTCTAGGCAGATGAAGATCACACGTTCCCTAGTTAGGATAAGACAAAAGACAACGGCGTCTGATATAACCAGAGATAGGCGCTTGAACTCTGATGAGTACATAAAAATCAATTAACGTCAGTGAGAGTAGAGTCAGTGTGGGCATTCACGAAACAATGAGGCCATACCAACAATCAGAATGCTACGTTTACACCAGTCAGTGCCAGGAGTGATCGAACCTGTCCGTTCTAGGTGATGTCCACTCTAAAGTGGTAGTCACTTCTGAAGTAGTCTCTAATAATCTAGGGTGTTATACTAGTACCACTTGACAGTTTACGAATTTGAAAGGGGTTCAAAATCTTTGGTTTTTATGAACGCGTCCAGTATTAACTAATTCTCGAGTTGTTGGTTTCGGCTTACTGTAAGCTTCTGGCGAATTAATTCTGACAGAGAGACAACTGGCAAACACCTCGCCAAAATGAACTATTGTTGTAGCTGTCCAGGTAGAATAACATTCTTGTCCAGTATTCTCCCATTTTCTACTCATTCGTTATGCTTTTCATCTGTGACATCCTACCCATGTTTTCAAGAAGATCTGCTTCAATTTGGACAACGCTCAGATTTTATCATGGACTTAGGAGAAATGTGGGCTGAAATGGTCTAAAACTGCTCAAGCTTTACTCTGTACTTTAACTATTGTTTATATGTTTCAGTGAACTCATTGATTGGACGTTTGGACGTGATTATTCGATCATGATTTATCGCCGGTGTACGTGGGCAACATTGTGAATTCAGGCCTGGACGGGAAGACATCCTACCGATAAGTTTTATAACAGCGAGATTCAAATCTAGTGAGTTCTTTCAAAGTGATCTGGCCGACAGGCCCATCTGAATGCGAGGGCTATAATCAAATGTGTGGCGTGAAATTTAACTCATTTAACCCATTAAGCACATAAATCATGCTTACTTAGTTCAGTGAAATCAGTAAATTCAATCCAATCGCGAGGTCTTGATCACTTGGTTATCGATTTGAGTGTACACAATTCCGTTTGTTCCCCCTTCGAAATGACCGGGCAAGTCGAACACTATATGCACAAGGTTGTAGTTGAGCGTTTGTGTACCATCGTTTGGTAGGTCATATCAATATGTCCATTCTATTTCTGTTAATGACTGCATCGAAAAAGACCATGGCCGTTTCGCAACTAATCCGCTCCTGTTTTCGGAAACTTGGGCGTCCTCGATCTTCTACCCATTGTGTTCTTCAGCTTTGTTGATGTATTGAATGATGGAATATTTCGCCTGTTCTTTACGTAGCCTAACTTTGAATTTTGTTTTTCATCCTCATCTTCCCTAGAATGCACTAACATACACCCGTATTACACATACTCGTATTACATTCAACATATCTTTCTTCTCAGTTTAGATCTTATCATTACAGTCTCTCTCTGCTTCTCCCTTCATGTTTATCCTGGAAACATGGCGTATGAGTAAAACCGTAAGTGGTGCAGCGCAAACTACTTACGGTGATAGATAAAGCGTGGGTGTCCTTTGGCTTCGGTCATTGTGACAGGCTAATCCGTTCCGGATGCCGCCATTCATGATAGTTCGGTCAAGCCTACTGTCAGGTTAGTGATGCTGTTAACGCGTTGGTCTCACAGGCACACCAGCCGGACTGCAGATTCAGATTCGAACGAGAATCTCAACTATTAGTGGGCTTGTATAAGATCGAAATTAAAACCTAGTGCTTTCTGCCGAAGTGGGCTAGATGGAAGGTTTATGTGAGTGTGAAGACCGCAATCAACTGAGGGCGATGTTCATTATGAAATACTCTAAGTCCCCAAACTGAAATCAAAATGATAGAAACAGTTGAGAACCAAGCATACCAACGGCTGCATAAGTTCTACGTTGGCATATCACAGGGTTTTCATAGGAGATTTCCGTAAGTCGCTCTACATGGATGAGTAGAACGGAATGATGAACGATTCCGTATCAACTGAAACAATTGGTGTAGGCCAATCGGCGTGCTGTGTTTTACAATCTTTTCGTTTACTATATCACACCCCGTTAGTTATCAAAATGTATATTTCGGATATCCATATTTTACAACAACCTGCGGTCTCCGGTTTGCAGCTCTTGCGCTGCTGTCCAACAAAACGGCGTACGTGCGTGTGTTTACCAATTTTGGGCATGACAGATAGTATCCGGCGGACCCATAGTGGTCACCCTGTGCAGTGCGGATTACTAAATAACCTGTATCTTTGAACGGCGCAGCCATTTTGACGTGTATTGCGATCACTGGGGCATCATCAGATATAGAATCAAACCAAATCAATGCAAAATTTAGTTGGTTATCGCAAAATACAGGTCATTTTGATTACATGAAGTGTCCTTTCAAATAAAATGACTTTTCCTGGGAAGTTTCCATAGAGGATTCCAGACGGCCTTTGGCTGTCTGCACAACGGCATTGTCAGTTCTCAGGAAGCTCCATCCAGTAGATGCACATCCATAGCATGAAATGAACACCACTCTTAAGTGAGTGCGATTTTCATGCTCATAGCCTTTCTAGTCAGTCTCGTCTAGCTTCCTTCTTGATGGAGCTCGTTAGTAACGTATATCCGTGCCATCGTGGGAAATAGAACTCCAGTCACGCTTTCTTGAAGCAATCGCACTGGCCATCGTGCCAACGACCTCACATCAGCCAATCTGAAAATGTCGCACGCAAAATCTCAGCCAAAAACTCAGCTTTCCCGGTCGCCACGAGAATAGTCACAGGAACTGTCCCGTTAACTCTAATTCATGACTACACTTCGAAAATTTTCCTTCAAGCTGAAATCACAAGAACCGTTAAACTTGGCGAGTAATATTTTGAGTGTTGATGAGTGGTAGGAGGTTTTGGTTAGATTATCCTAGAAGTTAACGTATCGCACCATGATTATCTGCATAGTCTAATAAGATATAAAGGATGTGTTTACATTTTAGATTACAAACGACCTATGGCCCACGGCTAACTGACCGATAAGTTGTAAGCAGCCGTCAATGTTTCAGTTCGGTCTATCTTGGTATTTGTATTCAATCGCACTTGCTGGCAATTTTCTAATGTTATCTCTGGTGAGGCCTTCTCTTTTTGAATAACTGTTTCTGATTACTCTTGACTTCCTTCACCACAACAGCGAATAAGCGAACATGGAGTTGCAAACCAGTCTTCATATGTAGATTTCCAGGTAGACAGTTGGCAGAGAGTGAACGAAGCTTGGTCGCTACGCACTTTTGAGGAAACAAGTTGTCTATCCGTTGTGCACACCCGTTGCACACAAGTATAGTAAGTGTTCTACTTCAGACAGCAGGAGAAGAAGGGACATTCCGTTACAGCTTATGTAATCACATAAAATTGCACAGTTTCATTTACGGACACCTTAGTAAACAGAATGTGAAGTTCCAAGTTCAGGAGAGAAGTTCCACACAGGTTGATAGAGTGGCTATGGGAAGTCCTCTGGATCCAATCCTCTCGGATATTTTTAATGCCCATACAGATAACAAAGTGGATCAACATATCGCAGCTAGCGCGGTTTACCGAAGGTGTGTGGACGACATTATCATGATCACTGACAGTAAACAACAGCTCGACATGTTAATAAAAGAACTGAATTGTGGTCACGAAAACCTACGATTTACGATGGAGTTAGAAAAAGATAACTGTCCGCCGTTTTTGGACGTACGGATCTAACGCAGAGCTGATGGCACCGTAAGACGGTCGGCCTACCGAAAGTCCATATGGACAAGGCAGTACGTGCGCTATGCTAGCTTTGTCCCAGTTCAGCACAAACGGGGATTAGTATGGAGCTTATTCGAAGGAGCTAGGAGAATCTATGCTGCTGACACAATCGACGAAGAGTACCATCGTTTTGAAGGCACATTAAAAGCGAACGGCTATCCACAGTGGTTTGTGAGACGATTCAGCAAACCACAGATCAACAGCCAACCCCTTTATTTGGCTGCATCGAAAGCTACATTCATTCGACTTCCTTTCAAGGGCGAGGATGTCTCTTCACCCTTGAAAAGTCTATTAGTTTCCGCTGTTAAACGAGTTTTCTGCGCGGATAAAGTGGTTCTCAGTTTTGACACCATCGAAATGCGAAAACCCACCATCAAGGACCGCCTACCACTACCATCATCTCACGCTGCACGTGCCAAAATTTAGATGGGTGCAGTTCCACCTACACTGGGGTAACAGAGAGGCAGCTGCAAGTTAGGGTGGCGGAGAATTTGCCTAAGTGGGTGTGCAACCGCGGCAGCCAATCCGTTCGGAGCCGTGCGAATGAGGCCAAAGGTCATTCATACAAGACACCGGCTTCGTCCATTGCACGTCATGTGATCGTGACAAATCACGAAACTGGCAACCCATTGGCATTCTCAGTCATTTTCTCGCACCGGAATAAACGTTTACTTCATTTTTTCGAAACAATTGCTACTAAACCAATGAGGCCGCAATTATGTGTGCAAAAGGAACTTTTTATTTAAGTAGCACTACCTTGGTAGTACTCCTGGACTTCTCTTTTCTTCTTCTCATATTTGGACAAGACACTCTTTTTAATTGATAATTTTAAGCATATCTTGTCATTTCTTTTCTGCAGTGTGTACTTGATAGGATGCAATTAAATCATTTCGAACGAAGGTTGTGAGCTTCTGAGGGCACCCAGTGCTGCGACGATAATTAGAAGACAGTCTTGAATCCCGTGAATTATCATGAGGGCTACCAGATAAAAGCTAAGGATTTCAAGCTATCAGTGCCATCAGAACACAAGTTCACAGGTACCACCGATAGACACAAGTTTATCCTCACATTGAAATTATGTGAAACAATGGTGGAGTGTAAGATCAATGTGGGTTTGATACCTAGAGCCTATGCTTCCAGATTCCAAGACTAACTTTGCAAATAAATAATTAGAAACAACGAAAAAGTTTAAAGAAGAGCCAACAATCATGGTAAACAGGGATGAAAGGTCGATTAACTTAAATCTTTGACAAGGAAAGTGCCTGGGAAACTTATGCTAACTAGACTCTCACAACAGGTCTGGGAAGAAAGAGGGCCAGCATTCATCCAGCTTTTTGTTGAACTCTGTCACACTACCACGAGATACGACCCCTTGTGGAAGTATGTTCCAACAGTTAGTGGCTCGACCTACGAAGAAGTTAGCCCTGATCGATGTAGTAACCCTCTTCTTATCCAACTTGAGACTGTGGCCTCGGAGGTGTGAGGTTGTATGCAGGCCGAACAGATATCCCGCCTCAACCTCGGTTATTCTCTTAAGAAACTTGAAGGTTTCTGTCAATTCTCCTCTAACACTCCATCCCGCAAGAGGAGACATATTGAGTTTCCTTAGTCTGTCTTCATACCAGTTATGTCGCATCCATTCAAGCAGTCTTATAAGACTCCTCTGAACTTTCTCAAGTACCCTCAAGTATTTTGCTATATGCTGGCTCCACGCCTGCAAACGGTATTCCAGACGTTGACCCAAATACGGTTTATAAAGCGGCAGCAACACCTCCGGTCTATTTGACGAGAACATTTTATTCAACATATACTGCGTTTTATTTCCTTTTCGCGCCGCTTCTAAAAACTGTTTGGAAACTTTAAAGTTCCCCTCCATGAACACTCCCAAGTCTTTGGTTGCTCCTACCCTCCTCAACTCTCTCTTCTCACCCTCATTGCCAAAATACCTGACTTACCCTGACTGTTCCCCAAGCAAGCAACTGATTACACTTATCTATATTCAAGGGTGCCATTCATTTGGTCACTTCTGAACAGTATTCAAGTCCTCCTGAATGTTCGTGTTGTCAGGACTTCCTACAGCCTTCACATTATCAACGAAGACGTAGCAGGGACACTGGGTTTTTGACGAGATCACTGATAAACATTAAAAACAGCAGTGGCCTAACCACTGATCCTTGAGATACCCCACTAACCACTGCACCTTCTATGGACATTTTCCCTGCTATCTCTACATGGAAGGTGTGACCCTTCAAGAAGCCCTGTATCCATCCTACCAGACTTGAAGGAAGATCAAAGATAAAGGAAGTAAGTAGTCATTAAAGTTTGTGAACATATTCATAAATACTTGAACAGTCAGCCAATATACACTAAACACTATTAAAATTCAACTGCAACTTTCGTCTTTCGTTTTACTTTTCACACAGCCCTTTCTTTAAAATAGCAGATATATATAAAAATTTTCACGTTTATTGAGATCGTATACATAAACCTGTAATCGTGAGTTACCCTATTAATCCGGAAGCTTCGTCTGTTTTACGCGAACGCATTTATGACGCTCATAATCAATCGACTGGACATCTACGGCAATACGACCAGAACCAGACCGTATTAACCATGTACCTATTATGAATGCAAGTTATTTTACTCTATGAGGACTATTCAGTAATTTACTCGGTTCTTCATTCACACCCGTGATTTACATTAGTTCAACTGGTAACACTGTACGACACACTGCCAACAAACCCTTTGTTTTCTTACATTATAACCGTAATATATGCCAGAATTGTAAATGATCAACATATTAGCGCTTCACATTATATATATTTTTAAACAGGACGAAAAAGCAATTGATTCACCACTAAGCTCCATGGTTGCTGATGTTTGTGGTCGTTTGCCAAATTATACCAGGTCTTTTGACTTCTGTATGCTTTAAGTGGAAGACAGCGCGCCTCGTAGCTCATTTGGAAATCCCACCGAAACACTAGTGTAAAGTTAATGTGGTCCACTGTAGCTTCCTTGGTGACCTTAAACATAGAAGAAAAACTGACATCATCAGATCAGTACAGTTATATGGAGTAAATAAAATTGAAACAATTCGTAGACAACTGAAATGAATTTGACATAATATCAGTGAAACACGTAAATCATTACGAAATTCCACAAAACTTGTTGGGTCCTGAAGTATACGGCCTACGAGCGCGTAAACAGACAACAGAATAACGATTAGTGAAAACGGTAGATAACGGAACGACGTTCAACGGTTCTAAACGACTGACTACGAATAATACGTATCTTCCAGGCCAACCCAACCAATTGAGGCTAACGAACGAACACAGAGAATAGACTGACCTCCGGACAGAGCTACTTTATGTCACTCAATCCGAACACCATCGTCACAAACCCGTTCGTATTTATAGGGTTTGCGACTAGCAACAAGCAAGGTCGAAGGGAATGGACCAGATAAAAGTCTAGACAGTATAGTCTAGGTGTGTAGTCGGGATGACAACAACAGTTGTCACGATGGCGTAGGTCGATTGTGAAGACTGGAGCCGCGCACGACCATGACAAAGGTAAAGGTCACTCACAAGTGAACTTTGTCACTTGTGGTCACACAACTTTTTCGGGGAACTGGCAACTTCCCCGACAAAACTGTTATCCAGTCACCAACCACTACGCCATCAGTACGGACGAAATAAGTTTGTTGGTAAGCATCGCGTTACTGATAAACACCTGAGGAAGCTATGAGTATTCTGTTATGAATCCCTCGAAGTTTGATAGTGAAGTTTTCCGTAATGACCACTGGCTTTATTGGAGAGAATCTAGGTTAACTCCGGCTCAGTCTACATCATGCAGACTGTGTATTACTGGGCACCGTGAATCTGTAGATGACCAATCGTTTGCACCAATATCTGTAAAAACCATAACTATCTACAGTGTGTTATACACGGTGACTGCAGGAAACCTACCTACTTGTGTAAGAAACGGTTAAGTAACAAAGCTTTTTTTCACGTACCTACCCAGAACCTAGTAAGCTTTATATACCTGTTTATATATGTGTCTACGATGTCCCGATAAGTGAAACAGCTGCTTCAAACCATGCTTACTTTCTTCACACTGTGACTGAGCCTATCGCGTCGATAAACTTTTCTGTTGTGCTCGTTATATCTAAACAAGATGCCGGTGTATCGGACGTCGCATTTAATTATTGGGAATCATACTCAATCAAAACAAAGAAGCGTTGACTGAAAAAGCATTTCTGTTCAGTGTGGACATTGGCAAAAGTCAACATCAGCGTGCGGAAAGCCTTCAAATACATCATGGCAGCGGCTAGTGGTCTGTTGACTGTAGTGAAACATGTAAGGAAGTCACATATCAGTAAGTTCATTCGGCGAGTTAAAAGTTTCTGGCATTTCTTATGTCGTTCTATAACTTACAAAACCCAATATCATGCATACCAACCACGTGTGTATGAAGCTGGTGTGATATCTACTTTTTCACAGACATCAACTATTGACTTTTGTTTGCTTATTGCACTCAATATCCACATTAAGGTCGCAGGAGAAGTAGAACTTCAATCAGTTTTGCCAATTATCGTTCGAACACATTGAATGACACATTCGACGTATCCCGCACAGCCGTATGCTGTAACTCAATCACTATGCACCATGCTTGTATCAGCTACTGTAATGCAGTCAGCTGCATGCACTCTACCCTTAAATCATCTGCAACTGTGCTGTTGAACGCACGATATGGCTCGGATTCTGCCTAATTCACCATTGTTACCGTTGTCTGATCCAACTATCCCGGACGCTATCGCGATAATTCAGTCGTCCGCAGATTGGCTCCTGACACGAATTTGCATGCACGGTGACGCGCCAACCGTTTGCAAAGTGATATAAGCTCAACGCGCGGTCTGCCTGCTTGATAAATACCAGGCAGTTTTTTGGGGTTTGGATCTTTTCTGGACCATCTGCTGTTCAAGAGGAATTGGGTCGGTTCACCTTGAAACGAAAATCAACTTCACTATCAAGCCACTGATCCGTCTGCTTAGTGCAACCTCCATTTCCTTCGGTTCCACGCTATCAAAACAGTTCAACTAAACCTCACATTTCTGCTTACTATGTACCATCCAGCACTACAGATAATGGCACTCCCGACTCCAGTTCAGGTGGTACTACAGTCCCCAGTTAATGTTACCACCCGTGGTAATCAAGAAAAAAGCTGACTTTTGAAAAGTTCATTCCACCTAATTTCCCAGTTCTGCTCTCGAATATTTGTTTACAGTTCTGCATTCGAACTTCTATCTTATGAAGATGAGGCTTCTAACCGAAAGTCGAAAATGTTGACTAACACTCCCGAAGAATGGAAAAGTGTGATGCGGTTTTGTTTGGTTTTCCTCTAAGTCAGCATTCAACTCGTCTGTGCGAGAACTGATCAGGTCTGGAATTTTGTCTTCCAGATGTGGCACACTATTTATGTTCGGGAACAACTCAATTTTAAATGAGTTATTAGTTCATCTTCTGATTCTGACTTCCAGTCCAACAGGTAAGCGGGGACGAAATTTCGTCGCTGGTGGGCACGAGCTGGTTTCATTTAACTGAATTGCGTTCAAAATAACCAACCGCATAGCGATCCTTTACAAACTCCGCGTTACAACTGCTGAACCCTGCGCTTCTTTCAGTCCCACGGACTTCGTTTTATCTCTGACGTCTCTGGTCTCACTCAATAAAGAGTTTGAACTGCGTGAGGACTGAGGGGATGACCAAGAGCGACCGACCTTGGGCGATGTGCATCGTATGTTTTACTTACCACCTACTGTAACCGCCTTTACTACCGCCAAGCAGGTGTTAAAATCTCTCTTCACGAACGCAATTATTCTACTTCAGACTATACCTCGTTTTTCACTCTTGTATCAGCCGAACGACTTGCTAGCTGATGGTCAAGGAAAGCTGACTTTCGTTCAGGCAGCTCTGCGTATCATTTTCATTTATTACCTTGTTTCCGTTTGGCCGAACATTGAAGTTCCGATTCGCAAACCGTAAGAGTCACTGCTCAACGTTCCGCCTTAGAGTAACGACTCAGGAACTTGCTCCTCCACATCATCTATGAACATCTTGTTGCTATCCACGAGCGGAGCAAAACAGAAATGTTCGACAACAACTACGGGAATACGTTTTCAAGGAGCTTACCGGAGTTTGCGACTGTTCCTTTCTGTTTACTAATTACTTTGACCAATCGTGAAATTTTCGGATTACAAATGCACCGCATCTTTTGGCGTACACTTGTGAATCACTTCGGCGATCTAGCATCACCATGACCAAGCTGCAATTACTCTTCCTCTCCGTATCAACCAATGATTTTTTTGAAATAACAGTTTATCGGCTTGTCTTGCAAGGTTGTATAAGCGTTCGATCTCGTGTGCCGGATTTTAAAGATACGTTTGCTGACGGTCTATGTCTCACTGTATATCCCCCGGTGCTCAGTCTTAGTGAAAAATCCTCCGGCGATAATCCTATCCAGCCTAGCTGTGACAACATTCCAGTTCGCTCGTCGGAACTCTTGTTCGGTGTGTGTTCACCGCCTTACTTTGACAAGATCTCTGTTGTTAGTTCCGAAAGAGGAGATACCCGCATACTCTCCTGTGCAACATGATTTCAACTGAGAAACAACGCACTAGCATGGTGGCACTATCTTCGATCCCTTTGAATCCAGTCGAGGTTCTACGTCTGCCAACTTCGAAACTGAACTGCGCGTCTTTCATAATCAAACCGGGATTTTGCTGCATTGGTTCCTCCACTGGGCGACAGACCTTGCACCTTGCGCTTACACTACTTGCAAGGCGCGGTTCGTGGAAGAATACGACATCGAGTTGACCAAAGCTCGAGCGCAACAAAATCTTTTCGCTGTTGAACAATGTCGACTACGAGTCAGTAGACCCAAACGCCCCTGTTCCTGCTTTTCCTCTACCACTTCCTCCCTCCTCCTCACTCTCTTTTATCATTATGGGTCTATATTTGCCCTGCTAATCTTTCAAACTCATGGGCCGCTAATTCCGACGGGGGTTTGGTCTGTTTGTTGGCACCACCTGTTGATGAAGTTTTGTCCCGCTGCTGTACAGACTGTCCTCTGCCGTCCGATTCGGACATTGGGCTATGTGCTGAAGCAAAAGGTACCTTTGTTTTGAATTCTTTGCTAGTCCTCCACCGTTTCTAGTAACTAGTACTCATACCCTTCCATCCCAGAAAACCAATTGGCCCTATTCTTACGATTCGTCTTACGCTAGTTTGTGTGACTCGAAACCACGTCAGCACTTGTCTCGTGAATCTGTCGACTGTATATGCAGATATACCTCGAGAATTCTCCAAAACTCAACAATCCCAGATTGTGGATTCAGTCCTCTAACATCGCGTGCTGTGATATTCCCGTCACCTCCAACCTCTCAACCTGCCCAACCTCCCCCGTCCTGTCTTACTGCGATGATCTTTAAACCTCTCTTCTGAAGTGCAACTACTGTGACTTCGCTAGTCTCCTAGACGTGCACACCAAGCAGCCCAGGCTAACCTCATCTACAGTGTACTAACGTACATCCGTTTACAGTCCATAATCCGAAAAGGTTTGTATGTTTTCTTATAACAAAAAGAACAGGACAAAAAGTTTGCTTCTCTGTATTCAAACACAAATAATTCACCGTTATAACCCACTTCCGGGCACGAGGTCAAATGCAAGAGATGCGACCCTGGAATGAGTGGTATTCTTGGTTGGAAGAGAAAGATGTGCTCATATGATCAGGGATTAGGTGGACCGCAAGGGAGCAATACTAGCAAGAACAATATGGAATAATCTGACTGGAATGAAAGGACAAACTGGATACACCAAAACGAAGAAGGATGTGACCATAAGTTCAGATGGCATGTCAGTGTACAAAAGAAAAACAATGGATAATGTAGACAGTGGAGTTCAGACGAGAAAACATACGAGATAAAATGAAAGCACGCGGAAATGCAATGATTCAATATAATCAGAATCAGAAAAGCAAACAATATGAGATGGACCAGTCAAATGGGACTAGGAAGAAGGATCACGACTTGACTGTCACCGCAGTGATAAACCGGTTGGCTAACGTAGATGGGCATGCGGTAGAAGGGATAGTAGTGCATCGTGGTAAGCGAAACGCATCATGTTTTCTTCCTGCAGAGGGCGAAGAATGTTCAGAAGACCAAGTCTTCCATTTAAGACCGGATGGCAAGGTGGCCGTTGTACGAAACCAGAAACCACAACGACGAATAGCTGCAGCCATCGAATTCCAGACAAACATGGGAAACAGTGGTTGTTGACGGAGCGTCGTGAGAGCAGCTTTCATTAGTAGTAGTCGGAGAGGAAGTTTGCGCAGATTTGTGTAAAGGGAAAGAAAGTCTGCGAAAGCCTGATGGAATTACGAACATGTCGACTGATCGAACATTCAATTCAGGATACCCACACCTATTATGAAAGACTTGTTTCTACAATGTACCCTAAATGTTCAGTTCGGGTCTTACAGCAAACTGTATCTTCATACTGATAGGGTCGTAATGAGGTTGCCAATGAGCCCGCTGGCTGGTAATGTTTTTATAAGCAAACTGGAATGTCAACGACTGGGCCAGTCTATTGACAGTTTGTGTTTCTATCAACGGTAAGTATAAGACATTCTCTTTTTACTGAAATATATGTATGAGTTATCTGCAGTCTTTCGTTCAGGCGTATACCGTTATCACACTTACATCTCAAACGAAACTATATTCCCGATGTAAACCTGAAATGGTGTCAAGAGAGTAGTTTACAATGTTCCATTTATCGTAACATAACATGGATAGAGCAGTATGCAAATTATAACACCTTTCTACCTTTAAAGCATTACAAAACCTCATGGACTGCCTGACCAACAGAGCATTAAAAATCTACCCTACAGAAATATCACACCGATAATTAAGAACTACCACTAATATGTCAGAAGGAAATGACTATTCGGTTTATTTTATTGTCTTTCCATGATTGCAACTAATGTTGTGATCCAAGAACGCGGATGGCACAAGGGTTATTTATTAGACAGAGCAATACACGGGTTAAGCATGTAAACCAAACCTGACACAAAAACACTCATTTGCACGCAGTATTCAGTCCCAAATAGTCTCGGCTACCACAGATGTCAGTGCACAGTTCCATTGAGTAGCAGGGACTGTTATGGGTGATGCTGCACCTTGATGATCCTTCTTGCAGTCTTCTTGTGGCTTGTAGGTTGTCAAGAAATATACCTGCTACTGAATAGCCGCGGTATCAGTAGTATATTACGATCGCTGAACTCCACTGCACTAAGTCACGACGGAAAAGAAACCTCGATTAATCTGTCTTCTACTTAAGTGGAATACTGGAGCTAAAACACTCAACAGTCGGCTTTGGCAAGTACTCAAATGCATATTCTGGCGGTAACGCTATGCAGCTAGTTCACCACATTTTCGCTTGCTGACTTTGAGCCTGAAAGACAAAATGCTGTTCACGAATAATCGACTCTCCTTCTGAATACGTTTGTCGTACGATGAGTTGTTGGTCTAAACGGATCAGAAAACATCATCCAACGTGGCTCGGGACAGGTGAGACCAAATCTATCAATAGTGCAATCGTGGCAAATCTGGCCGATACTGATCACCGAGCCGCCCCAGCTCGGGTGTTCTTTGTAGTCTACACAGTTCCGGCCAACCACCTCAGATCGATCAGACAACGAATACTGCTACCATTGGCTCAACCACTAATCGATTACGCAATTCTATTTTGTGTTGACACAATACATTTGTGCAACCCCTGTCGCTGCTGTGACCAGAGATCACATAACCGTTGGGCATGTTCATTCAGACTCCGATCAACAACTTTGTAACAAGATGTCGGGTGTAACGTCAAACCCCTATTATGACACTAGCGAGTTGCTGTCTGAGTGGCTGGATCATAGTTGTTTGGACTTTGGTAACGTTTTACGTGATCTGATGACATTCTGTCAAACCTTTTCTCGTTGCTTACGTGTTATTCTAACTCCTATTGATTTGATAATCGATTTATCACGGCTACCGTCCTAAAGCTTGTTACGACTTTTTTCAATTACGTAATTCCTTCGTGAATTCCGACAGTGGTTGTCCTATCTCCTTTGTTGACTTATCGCGGTTATCACGTAAGTCATAGTGACCTTTCCAATTCAAATAATATTCATCATGCCGCCTTGGTGGCTCATCTGATCCAACCAATATATTCACAGCTCTGCGCATCGACCTGACAGCCAACGATATAACTGAACCAGTGCCCACTTTTTGCTCTTATTCACACTCCTACCGTACTGACTTATACTGATTGGTCTATACGGATTTAACTCACACACAACGTCCAGGGACACTGACCTACCAGCCTTGCTTTTGTTTGCCAGCCCTAACAAACGATTCGTTTGTGGATTGACCATTCCCCACAGTTGATCGCAGCTGTCGAATTCCCATAGACTATCCAGTCGGCCCCTTTTGAACAGCAGAAGCACTCGACACGAGTTTCGCTCTCATTAGAGCTCGTCAGTAGTGTATATCATCGCCACTGCCGCCGGGACTAGAACCACAGCCACGCTGGTCACGAGGCAGCCGTGTTTACTACTGCGCCATTGACCTCACATTAGGCACGACCGAATTATCATATGTGAACGCTCAACCACTTTCGCTTGTGAGTAATGATCAGGGTGCCCAATCGCCTCGAGAGAAGACACACTTACTATCTGTTCACTCTAATCGATGACCCCTCGACTATTCAACCTATATGAAAATCAAAATCCCCTACTACTCATCAGTAATCAAATATCGCTTAACAAGTCAATGATTTCTGTGATTTCAACTTGGAGAGAAGTCCTAGTCGAGGGGTCATCGATTGGAGTTAACAGACAGTAACTGTGTCTCCTCTCGAGGCGATCGGGCAACCTGATCATTACTCACAAGCGAAACTGGTTGAGCGTCCACATATGATAATTCGGTCGTGCCTAATGTGAGGTCAATGGCTCAGTGGTAAACACGGTTGCCTCATGAACAGCATGTCCGTGGTTCAAGTCCCGGCAGTGGCGATGATATGCACTACTGACGAGCTCTGATGAGAGTGAAACACGTGTCGAGTGCTTCTGCTGTTCAAAAAGGGCCGCCGACTGGACAGTCTATGGGAATTCGACAGCTGCGATCAACTGTGGGAGATTTTCAATCTATATGAAAATCAAAATCCTTCACTGCTCCTCAGTAGTTGCTATTCGTTGTTGCTTGTGGGCCTAAAACCGCCCAGTCAATTTGGATTTTCTCTCCGTTCTATTCCTTGTGAGAGCGAACAACCGAGATTTGCAATAAAAGTTACCTCACTGACCGCGTTATTACTAATACCGCAGTAACCGATCTAACTTGTTTTCACTTTCAGGATTAGAATTTTCCATGCGGCGCTCAACGTTCTAAGGTTGTTATTACGATTCAAGCTAAACGTTTTGATGCTTACGGTACGGCTAGTTTCACGCTTCTAGATGCTCTGCTGTTTCCGTGTCCAAGTGGTCGTTTTTATAAAAACAAAGCAACTAGAATTGGCCAAATTACACACTTCACTGTACAATATTACGCGATGTAGTCTTAAAAACTGCCTACCAGGAACCCGTAGCACTCAAAAGCATATAGAAAGGATACATTACAAAAAAGATTGTCAGTTCGCGCCGTCATACAGTGGTGCAGTAAAAATGTTCAGAAGTTCTGCTGATAACGTAGAATGACCACCAAGGTAACCGTCACAGCCTGTCTGAACACTCCACTTTACGTGCACCACGGTAAACTTGTCATAATCGTTTGCTGGCCACCCGAGTGAACATGTGCCATTCACAATCATTACTTAACCTGCATCCGATAAACCGATGATCGTCCCATACCAACTGGGCATTGTCCAAATGAAAAACTGCAAGTGATATTTGGAGTGTACTTTTTGCTTTTAATGCGATTTCACCAATCCCCCCAGACTTCTCATCTTCCCAATCCCTCCCATCATTTGTCCATATCCGTCCGCGCACTAATTAGCTGAATAACGAAACGTCAAAAATAAATCTTTTGCTGAGTGGTCTTCTTCTGAGGTAATCTTTTGGTAGTTACTGGAAAATTAACTTCTAGCATATGATCCCCAGCCAAGATCTATTTGCCTACTTCTCGAGTCAATGTAAACAATAAGCTGTTGGTGGTAAG
The DNA here is from genome assembly GCA_013368495.1 of Paragonimus heterotremus. Taxonomy (NCBI): domain Eukaryota; kingdom Metazoa; phylum Platyhelminthes; class Trematoda; order Plagiorchiida; family Troglotrematidae; genus Paragonimus; species Paragonimus heterotremus. The sequence continues at coordinate 395,536 of LUCH01000045.1, read as the reverse complement.
CTGTAGAACATCAAGTTGACTTAAGTTTACCATAAATGAGGTTTGACATCAGCTTTTACTGTTAGACAGGTTACTTTAGCTGATCCCCATCGGGAGGAAGCACGAGATCCGAACATCTCTCTTGTTACGGCCCAGACACACTGTGGATCCTTGTTAAGACAGCACATGCTGTCGTCAGGTTACCGGGTTGGCCAGAACATTGCCGACCGTACACTGAAAATGATCATATTATTCCATCTTGACGCCCAGCTCTATCCACTTATAGGGTAACTCCAGCCGATGATTCTACAAATAAGAAACACGACCCAGTGGAAATCCCAGAATTCATTAAACTTATTGAGCACCATATTGACTATCTCCAAGCCGTCCGGGATTTAGCTGATATATTTGCAGCATCACTCATACGTAACAAAGTGCTTACACCTTTTGATCGGCTCATTTATCCGACTTCTTCGGTGCAATCCACTGGTTTGTGTTTATCATTTTTATCCGCATAAAATACGAATAACACAAAAAATATGGGATTTTAAGCTGACGTTGAATTTCGAAATAATACGATTTGGAACTGTCCCTTTGTAAACTTATCCGATAGGCATTGAGATAGCTGGTCTTCAACGCAGCCTAACCATTAAGGTTTAATTCGAAAACAGACAGAAATTGAGTTGCTGGGCAGAGGATGTTTTTAGTGCATTGGTTTTCATGAGAGTAAACATGAAAGCGTTTATGGCTATGCGTATAGTTGTGATTCTTTATCCAGTTCGCAATGGTAGATCTCACATGAGAAAGTCTGACCTTATGCTCGCACCGATTGCTAGTAGAAAACACAAGGGAAAGTTTCCATGGGAAATATTTGCTCAGCGACTCAGTCTTAAGGCCGCAAAGCTAGGAATTATTCCAGTGTATCCACGTGTATGAAAAGCAAATGATAGTGAGTAGAAATGTAAGGCGCAGTCGAAACTGGCAAGCGTGCACCGAGTGAATTTCAACTGCGTAATACAGTGTGCTGCCGTGCTAATGGCGTCATTTCAATTTTTGTTTGTGTAAGTTGTGTACATGGCTTACTGGGCCTTTGATTCATGCTCGTTTGTGTTGTTTTCTTCTACAGGGCTGTTGCTGGAAACACTACTCCGGGAGAACGCTGTCCCACGATGTCTTCACGTTGTCCAGAGTTAGTCCACAAGTTTTGCCGCCATCATGCTAGAAACGGCCGGTTTATATGTTAAGAAAACGAACAGTTACTTGGAACCGGACAAGAAAATAACCGACGAAATTTTCAAACAAAGCCACGACCGGTTTGTATACCTGAGAAGTTGCATCAGCGGCGGCGGCGAAGGTGTAGGGAATGAAACACAAGCACGTATCTTGAAGGCTAGAACGGTGTCTGCTAATCTGAGGAAACTGTGGCGACACAGAAGTATTTCTCTGGAGCGTAAATGTCGCGTATATCAGACAACAATGAGGGCTGTATTACTTTACGGCAGCGAATCCCGGCCGCTCAGGATACAGGACGTGAACTGTCGTCAGGTGTCTGACCACCGATAACTGCGTTCAGTAGCTCTTATCGGGTGGCAGCAACGAGTGAGCAACAAGGGGGTTAGGAAGTGGGTGTTTGGCACTGATTGTCAAACGAGTTCCTCGTTCAATCCTTACACATGCGCAGATTAAGGTTGTTAGGTCATTATTGGGAGGCAAATTTATCAAAACAATCTAATCAGGACATCGATGACGGCTGAGGAAATCAGTCCTCGTTGCAAACCAGTCGGGCCCTCGGTGACGGTTGAGGAAATCAGACAAAGCACTGAGGGGCACGTCGGACCAACTAGCAGGAGACGTGAAAGTGAGCGTGGGTGTCGCGTCAGGACGATAAGTGCAAGTGAGCGTGGGTGTTGCGACAGGAGGATGCGTGCAAGTGAACGTGCGTGTCGCGTCAGGGCGATACGTGCAAGTGAGCGTGGGTGTCGCGCCAGCCCGAGAAACTAACGCCTATGGAATTGGCCTTACTTGGCCACTTGGCAACGAAGTGACCTAAACAAGCAGACAGTGAATCAACAAATGGCCATATTTGGCCACTATTTCATGATATATATTCACAGGCATTTTGTTCGTTTGTCGAACTGGTATTTGGCAATACAACGTGTTTGTCCGCAATCGTGTTCTCCTTGTCTCTGCGCAAGTAGACTGGGTGAAGCCGCATAGCAGGGACCCACGTCAAGCAGTCAAACCGTATTAGAACGTTTGGCAAGGAAAAGGCACGTTACATCAGTCATGTACTGAGGATGCCAGCTAATCGTCTGCCACACCGAGCACTGTTTGCCGACTCTGAGGTTGACTGGCGTTAGGTGCGAGGTAGACAAATAGTGACCTAGCGTAGACAAATGAAATCGTTCACGAAGAGGTTGGTCACTGTAGATCGGGATCGTCTTCCGGCTGGGACGCTCGCGAATCACATAGTCGGTGGCTGGTGACGTTAGATGAGGTGGCGGCTAATCGAGCCCAGTGGCGTGAATGCTATCGTTGTTTTTTGCCTAGTTGTATGTGAAGTGAGTTCACTCAATGGCGCGGGGCAGTAAAAGCCGTAAGGAAGCTGTCTTACGGATGACGCCTTACTTTTACTTACAGCTGGGTTGTTTGTTTGCAAGGTGTAGACGCCTTGATGTTGTATGTTTGAATGTAGACGTAGCTTCTCATATAGGTTTTTCTTTCTATTTTTTCCTTCGTGGTTGTGTGGCAGTTAAGCATCACTGTGAACCACTGACGTATTGCTGTCTGTGATGATGATAATAATAATAGTTTCCAGAAAGAATGACATAACCCGAGAACTGCTGGAAGCACTGCGCGATGTAGTGGCACATTAACGGTAGTGATCGTCCTTAGCTTAGTTCACTGGACTGGTGGCCTGACTTAAAGAAACATCGTTTTCTGACGTGAACAGGCAGGAGATCTCCCAAAATGTCTCTACCTGCTGAACTCAAAGTAGGACGGTACCATCAAATAATATACTCACCACTTACCACTCTTCATGGTACAGACGGTGCAAGCTAACATTTCAAGTTGCACTGTATTCATATGTAAACCAGTTATGCGTAAGATAGGATGGATGGTGAAATGGCAGCAATTTGAATGGGCTTAGTCTACTAGGTTATGTACATTTGGAACAGAAACTCAGTTCCAGTTTGTATTTTGGTTGTCCTGTAAAGATCAGACCGAAAGTCTGAGGCTAGCAGCAACATAGCTAGCCAAATACTTTTGAATGCACTTAGGGTTTCCTATCCTGCGGCAAGACCTGATACATCATTTGGCACTTATGTGGCACTGATGTCCGCCTTAAAAACATTTTGTCTAAGTTTCCTTCGTCGTTTTGCATCTGGTCTTTTATCTGTTGTTGGTCGGCGAGTTATGAAAGGGATTATAAGAAGGCTGTCAGAAAATTCGAATACACATTTTGAAATAGCTTCATATCCGTTCTACTAAGCCCACCGTAAGCGTGATCGGTTCCAGATCGGTTTCGAGACTGGTCATCGATCTAAATCGAGTAAGGCATTTTCAATAATTTACAAAATCCGTCTAGCGCACTCCATTTCGGTCAGATCAGTCGGTTCACATAGCCATATGATCCACACTTGCAGAAGCAGGTCGGGCAAAACCATAACCTTAATTGGCCGTCTATTCTGAAACCACCTGAAGGTGACGGACATGGTTAGAAAGTATGCAGTACACACCAGCACAGATGCTTCCGAACCCGTTCCATCTCATATGCTCACCAATGTCTTGTACGGTTTGTTAAACTGTTTCTTATATAATTCGTGCATACTTTTTTCAATTGTATAGGACAGCTGTCTGCACAATTGCTTCCTTATAAATCCATCTCGTCAAAAAGACACCAGTCTAGTCACACTGCTCAGTTAAAAGCCTCAACGGTTCAGTGTGGTTGAGTCGTTTACTGAATGGATTGATACCCCTTTAAGTCCAACGTTGCTACCACACTTCGAAGCATTTATATTGCGTAGTTAACCTGGTTTAACTGGGTGAGTATACGTCCTCGTCGGATCTGTTTGCATCAACCAATTTTCTCCAAGTAAGATCATAACGTAGTCGTCACATATATATAATATCAAGTGTATTTTCTGGAGCACAACTGTATTGTCATTAAAGGTTTGACTTATCTGTCAACACTTATTTTGGAAACTCATTCTGTAAGACATTTTCGTACAGTTTACTCATTACGGGGTTTTACCGTACCCTTATGAACTGCGTGATTTTATCATTCTGGTGCCCGTTTTCTTAGTTATTGTATACAAGATATATGCGGTTATCAAACATACTGAATAAATAGTGAAATGTGAAAGAAACTGTTCTGGGAACGTTACGAATTATTCGGGCATTGTACTTCAACCAATATTACTAAACAACTTACACTAAAAATACTCGATTGCTGTCAAGTAAAAACGTACATGACAACTGAGTTTGCTCCATCTGTCTAGACCGTTTAAATAATTATCATGTCCTCCAACACAGTTTGAACGAGTGTACCTCTTCCAAAACTGATGCTCGTTATAAGATAACCCCGTCAGACGGATTTATCGTGTGAAGGACACAACAGTTTGTTGGTGCATGCAATGGCAATGACCGATAAAAAATCCATTTGTGCGGTATTAAAAGATGCAATGATTAGGTTACCTATTTTTTACGTCAGTAGCTTGCTTACCCACCCAGACATTCACTACGACGACCATTGGCGGTTTGTTACGACTTCAAAGTGTTCTGGCAAAGTCTCTGTCGTCAAAGACCTAACCACTCTGTTGCATAATTCGGCAGGTCACGTTTTAGAAGTCGTAAATAAGCAATAACCCAATAAAGCTTATGGGAAGTGTAAAATTCGTAAGGAAAATTGGCCACCGGAATAGTGTCTGCCGTCACCAGATTGGTTTGTTTACAAAGGTCATTATTTTGTTAGTAATTTGTATAAATAGTTTTTAAACTCCGAACCCTACTGTTTACTCTTGTTATGAACAACAACTTGCACTTAGTCTATTTAATTTCAAGACAGCTTGCCCCACTCAAAAAGACGACGAAAGGCAACTGCAGTAGGGTTATTACAGGCTTACACTGGTTAGAGAACTATAGGAACCAATGGACACACTAACGAGTGTTATGAGATGCCGCGAAAACTACGGACCTGAATATGTTGACCATGTCATGCCTATAAGTAATCAGAAAGCAGTCAACAGAAGTGGGGTAAATACGCTGAGCACAGATGAGTCGCATTGTCTGTAACTTCTTCATTCAGACAAACGAAGGTGCCGTAGTGCACCACTCTATTTAGCTCACGAACATAGGCACAATTTGCCCACACCCCATATTCATTTTTCAATTTTGTTTGTTCAGATCTAATTCAACAGTTTTGCCTGATTTATTCGTTTGCTCTTTTAATTTTTGGTGAACTGGATTAATGTCTACCTGTGAATTTAAACATCTTCCTCAAAGCTCGTCATAGTTTTGTTTACATCCATAAAGTGTTCACTGTAGCTTTGCCGTATCGTTCTCTTTGATCATCGTATAGTTGTTTCTGTGGTTTGAATATAGTACCAGTGAGGAGCTCCTTGAGTTTGGTTTCGCGGATCATTACCGCAACTCTACTTTTTCATTTGTCAAACCAACCAGAAACCGCTCTTATACAAAAACTTCCGCTCACAGACTACCCAGTCTTGCTTTCCGGGTTAACATCAAAAACGGAATGTATGGGATAGTGGGTGTATGAAAACAGTTGAGTGTACACCACTTGAGGCAAAAAAACGCGTCTTCTTGGCTTTATCAGAGTGTAACAGGCTGATCCGAACACGATTATAACCACCTGTGTTTGAAACATCAAAGGGATGCGTATTTTTATTTGATGTTTCTTCGTACAAATAAATTATATCATAGACTGAACATAATCCATCTCGACCAAACACACTTAGACAAATGTGACCCATAGATTGCATTCATCTGAACCATCCAGTACACTTGACGTAAACATACATATGTGAAAGGATTGAAAACCTATGAGTTTGTGTAATGTTCTTCACAAGTTAAAGATGAACACTGGTCAAAATGTTAGAGTTCAAATATTTTTTCTAGGGGATTTGGGAATATTAGTAGGTTCATTATACAAACGTTTGCTAGTGGTTATTTTTACCAGGCTTCACTATTTTGGCAAGTTAAGTGCAAACTATATACCAGAACCAAAACAACTGACGTGAGTCATCAAATATCACAGATGTAGCCGGATCGCAGTCTAGTGTAGGATGGCTCATCAAGTGATGGATATGTGAGAATGACAAAAATGATGAGCAGTTTCGTTGTCATGCGATCAAAGTCGAAGAAGAAAACTGGTTGCCTTTTCACAGCGGTGTGTCTTTTATATATATATATATATATATATATATATATATCATATTCAACACGTGAAAACCATAAGGGTTAACAAACCTGCCGCAATGTGAGAATAAAAATGTAGTGCATAAGGTGAGAGAGAAAAAAGATGTAGAGGGGTAAGGAGGAAAAATTACAACTATGCGCACAGAAACTCATAACACGAGAGCGGGTAAATTCTTCTCTTCGCTACATAAGATAGCCTCCTTAATCAAACGTGCTCATTGCCTTCCGGACTCCAGCCAGGCAGCCAAGACCACCCCACTGAAGCAAGCTTCAGAGTGAGTGCCTTCATACTCCAAACACGTTATGTGCTGACCGCCGCACTGCCACTTTCAACCTAATCTATCACTTGAAAATGAGGTATGATATAGCAGGTGGTGAGGTGGTACTTGTAAGATGTGGCCAAGCCAACCAACCCTTTATGACAAGATCCAAATATTCCAAGGTCGACAGCGTCTATCTGTTGCAAAGACAAGCCGGCGAAAGTCATCACTGCTGATATGGTGTCTCCACCACATGCCATAAATGATTCGGATAGACCGTTGGACAAAATCAGATACAATATGAACGTCCTCCACCCAAATGGACCAGGTTTCGGAGCCGTACAATGAAACTGTCCTTACGGTGGCATTGTACACTCGCCATTCACAGTAAGTCTGAAATTATGAAGATACCACGGATGGCGTAAGTTGGTAACCGTTGTCTGAGCCGTTGCTGTGTGGTTTTTGATCTCATCAGACATTCTACCAGCGCTGATACAGCTATCAGGATAAACAAACCTCTCCACTACTTCCTACATCTCATCACTAGGGTTGAGAGCAGGTGCAGTGTCGTTCAAATCTTGTAACAGCACCCTGCACTTTGAAGGTGCAAGGGCTATACCAAACTGACAAACTGTAATCTTTAGTCTGTCTAAGATGTTCTGAGCACTCTGTATGCTCTCGCAGACTAGAATGATGTTGTCTGTATAATCTGTGTCTCTGAGTCGAGTGCCCGGGAGCAAACCCACATTATTATATTTGCAGTCTGTAGGACCTCGTCTAGCGCGACGAAGAATAGCAAAGGAAAGGCTGAACAACCTTGTCACACTCTACTTGAGAGATTAAAGGTCAGCGATACACTGCAATAAACCCCAACCCTTCCCGACTGTAAGCTGCTTTCAGGAGTTTCGCCCACTTCTCAGGCACACTCTTCCTTGTTAGACAGTCCTAGAGTATAGGTCCACCAAGTGGATGAAAATCCCTCCTGATGATCAGGAAGGCAAAAGCTGTTGACCTTGTATTTGAAGGGCGGAGTTAAAGCATCTGGAGAAGTGTGGGGTGGTGATCTCTTCAGCCACGATCAGGGCGTAACCCAGCTTTCTCCCCACGAATATGTTCTTCGTGCTACTGACTTAGTGTACGAAGTACAATGGCTGCGACCAACTTTGACGCAATAAGAATCAGACTAATCCTTATTTGACTTGCATACGAAGTGCGCGAGCCCTTTTTGAAAGTGGAGGACAATATTAACCAAACCCCCGTCATTTGGAACAGAGTTTCTAGAGCAAACCTGTCAGCTCTGTAGTTCAGACTGGACCTCCAACTACGAAAAGGGCAAGAGGAAGTCCGTCTGGGCCATCTGGTTTGTGACATTTCGGGAACTTGATCTCAAACCATCCCAAGTTTCTCAGGGCCGAGGAACGTCAACAGGCCAATCAGCACAAGCAGAAAATAGAGAGGCGGTCACTGACGCTGGATGACCATCTGATCTATTGAAAGTGCTCAGCCCTTCGTCTTAAGCGTCGTTGAAGGTTTTGAGTAGGCTCATCATTTGATTCACAGACTACCTCGCTCATACCTGGCTTGCTGCTACTAGCTGACTGGAGGAAATGGAACAGCTTTTGAGAGTTCCTGGTACCATCCGATTGTCTCCTCTCTTCAATACGCTCACCAGGCCTCACGACCCTCTCGCAGTTGCTTCCGGAATTCCAAGCGAGTAGCGTTGAGAGCCAAATGGTGCTGGTTGTTGAAGTTCCACTAGCTGCAGGGAGACCCAGCGACTAGCAGTTAAACGAGTAGTGGTACCATATGAGGCAGTAGTTCACTTATACTCTGCATACCGTAAACATGTCCGGTGTGTTTCAATGTCGTCTGGCGGGTGGAGACCTTGACTCGGGACAAGTACATACTGCTAAGCGTGAAACGCCAGTGTCTTTGCTAGTTCGTTTGCGGTTCAATGACGGCGGAGTGACCACCCATGAAAGCGTAAGACGAATCTAACACACAGCAGTGCATGATCAGAGTTCACGCAGATGCTGCAGATTAACTTGCAACCTTGGAAACTGCCAGGTCACCGATAACTGCAAACCATGCAGTCACTCTGTTGTCACTCTGTGATTCGGCGATGAAGGTTTCCAGATGGCACATCATGGTGTGGAAAGTCGGAAGTTAGTGCCTGCCAGAAACAGACCGTTATCAACACACAGCTGCAACAAACTTTTCCTGTTTTTTTTTGACAAGTACCGTAAGAGTGCAGGCCACCTAAGTCACGCTCGTCGGCACTGACTACCTGAGCATTCAAGCCTTCAGCCAATATTACAATATCCGTGCTGAACGCGGTGTTGAGAATGTTGATGAGTTATTGATAAAAATAATGTTTGACTGAGTCTGAACTGCAGTCTGAGAGAAAAAGGGCGCAACAACAAACAGGCAGTGTTAGTGCTGGGTGTATCTCAATGTTGTAATCGCACCTCCTAGTTTGACAGCATGGAAGCAGTTTTTGATGGATATCCAGTCAAGCGGCATCTTGCTTATCGCAATCTCATCACCGGCTCCCCCAGTAGCTTTAGCCACATGGTATTCAGATAAGCACCATTGCATCCACATGATGAAGCCACCCGGCGTAGATTAGAGATGTAACACTGACATAGGCTCCTGAAGCCGTGTTTCAGCAAGACAATAAGTAAAGACGGCGAGGGTTCGAATACTAAAAGTTACTATCTTAAACTGTGCTCGTGGGACGAATAAGGGTTTGTGTCCTTCAGACACAGCAGGCTCGTTTGACGCACTGTCATTCCGGCCATGAATTCTTCTGCGAGCGGTAAATGAGGTAATACCCTGGTGTGTGCACGAAAACGAGAGTGGGATGTCACCAAGTAAACAGTTGTTTGACAAAATGTGGAAATGGGACAAATGGGTTTGGTGCGGTAAAATATGACATGGAAGAAGATCCGGCTGTCGACAACTCGGTCAATGAGCTGTGATAGGACGACGAGACAAAATTCATGATTATTTCATGTTTAAGTTCATAGTTTTGAGAGTGAAATATTTCTCGCTTACTCGGGCAGAAGAAGGTGGTTGAATCAAATAGCCACTTTCGGAGCCTTTATTTCAAAAGAAACTCAGCCTACAAAGAAGTGGAACAAAGTACGAAGTTTGAAGCCACTTGTAGGCTGATGAGCCGTAGTGGTCCAGTCCTTATGCGTTTTGAATGATGTTGTTGCATCCAGGATGCTCATTCCAACCTGTAGAAGGTCGCGACAGAAGTACCGCAGCAGATCGAGGAGTTCCCAACGAAAACGGACGTGATGAAGCGGATTTGTCCAGTCATGGAGTTTAAGACGGACAGGGCTGTTTGGATGCATACCTTCTATTGCCGATGGCTGAAGACCAAATTTGTTCGTGCACCTTTCGAATCGGGTCCAGTCATTCACTGTGTCTGACACACCTTGAATCCCCGTTGGAGCCCGTGATCATCGACATGATCGGTAGGCCTTCCTAAGGAGTTGTCCACAGTTAGCAGACAGATGGTATGCTGTCCGGAAATCCAGTTGCTCCCGCTGGATCACCCGCAACCCTTTTGTGGCAGGGTAACTTAAGTCATATCGCATTATTGCTAACCAGCTTATGTGGCGCTTTATAGGAAAGCCGACTGCCAACTGTGAGTTCACCATCTCCAAGTAGTACTGCCACTGTTTTTCCTTGACTGCTTGTTTGCCTGGAGAACTCCGCTTAGTTCGCAGTTAGCCCTCAGATGAAAGGCTGTTCTCCACCCCGAGCCTAGGGATGCGACCGATGGCGTTGTGCTAATCTCTCTGTTTGTCCGGGTGTCGCGTTGCTCATGCGAGTGGATGGGTCTTTTCAATACAAACACTTTACAAAAAAACATGAACAGAACTGTATACACATCCCCGCAATTTTGTTTCCCCCTAGTTTAAAAGCAGCCCTGTCTATTGCTTGAGATCTAAGGCAGATAATCTGTATGCGGGATGCCTTACAGGTAAACTTGCTTCATGTTTGAGACAAATTTCGTCAAAGCGGATAACGCTGTAGATCCCCAGGCAAATCCGTGCGGCCTAAAACAAAGGTAGAGACTGCTGAAAGAAAATTGGAAAATATGTGCTTCGTCAGCTTATTTTATGTAGTAAAATTTATCAGCAAGGTTATCAGTCGCCGACTTTCGAATACACCTGTGTTCTTACTCAACGATGAACATTAACGTCTGGTTCGATGCCACTTCAGGATTTATACTATATCTCAGGGACATTTTGTATACGTTTTCTCCATTTTCATAAATTTTTGTGAATCAGAAGCTGCGTAAAGGTTTTGTGAAAACCTCCCGGAATGGCTTCATAAGGGCTTAAATAAACGCATTCATATTGTGAAAGCTTCTGCTCTGATGACTATTAATATAGTTGAAGTAGTGTTCTGAATTACCCCCTGGAATCTCCTAGGTCTACTGCCGAACGGTCACAGTGCGATTGTTAGCAAAACTACAAGCAAACCTTAACTAGTTATCGTCAAACTGCTCGCAGTTTGAGCAATTTTGAAATTCTGAGAACCGATGAGCACGTGTAGTGCACTCATACATCCACCACTGAAGCTCACCATCACTGTGGTCTATCCCACGTCCACGATGCCTAATGGCTCATGAGCTGCCGTGACTTTTTTCAAATAGTTCACGTATTGTGTAAATGTAGGCGCTTAAACAGAATGAACGAAACCATCCTTTTGCACGGCTAAATTCTTTTGAAGCATATGGAAATGAAGAGGAGAAGAGTCAACAATCGATATACTGAATTATAAGTTTCTCTTCTCCGTCTCTGTAAGAATCCTTTTGCTCTAGAGATTAATTTCTTTCTGAGATCAACAGTTTCAACCAGCCCAATATCGGTTCCCCTAAATGATCACTCTGTCGCGTTTGATGTTTTTTCGGTGGCATTGTCATCAGCGCAATTGACCCATGAAGTTGCAGCCAAAGTTCCATTCGCGGCAAAGATTTGCACTAATGACATGCTCTAACAAGACAGAAAGTCGAGAGGTGCGGTTCTTTTCGAAGGGATTTGACAGAAACTTCCACGCAAGTGAGGCATCTATGCTCAAATGTGTGATATCCAATTTACATTATTTATTGTTGGTTAAACAAAGTTTGTTGGTCATCGTGTGCCAATTCCGGACAATAAATGAAACATCGTAAACCAGAACTATCATAACCTAATTATAGCTTGTTTTCATCCCGTTGGTGAAGGTGGACACTGTCCATCCCGGATTACCAGTTTACACTGGATACAATAGCATTGGCTCAAACTGAGTTCATAATGATTATTGAAGCTGACTCCCAAACTGACCGGTTTCGTCCTTGTTTGGACTCACCAGATAGAAACAGTATGAACAACGAATCGAGATGGACTTTCTTTTCCAGCACAAACAAAATGAAAGCAAGTTGTGGTTTAATTTTGTACGAATTTCCCACCAAGACCCTGTGTGTACCGGAGCTATCATCTCCCAAATGTAAACCGTGCTTGAACATCAACAACACCTTACAAATGTGTACAACCACCACAATGAAATTTTGCCCCTCTGTTGAGCTGAGCCAACGTTGTATCAAATTGACTGCACTTGAATTTGTGCACCTCCCGTGGGAGGTAACTGGGAATGGACTATGGTAATGTGGATGAATGAATGTAAACTGGAGATTTTTGACGTCGATAACACATAACTGGACATAGTAGGTAAAACTAAAAGCCTTCCTACGCAGAAACTTGTAAATACTAGTGGAACCCTTGTGTATCAAGTGCCCAACACATCCTATTTGGTGAAGTTGCAAATTAATGATGACAAATTAACGCTTCAGCTCGGCCACCTATTATTCTTAGCATATACATAAAAACAACCATAGCCCCATCAAACTCTTCTGACTAGGACGGTCAAACAAACTACCTGGTAATTAATCACAAGTTGAATGCATGATTGATGATGATCCCTTTCGCTGAAGTGACGTTAGTGGAACAAAACACACTTGAATAATTCCCTGTTCGTTGGGTTTTACGTGGAGGTTGGGTCAGCCCTGCACAATTAAATATGTGGAAGATAATTAGCTGACAAGTACAGGATTTGTATCCTGTAAAAATTTGCACATATGTATGGTAGAGGTAATTACCTCGAATTGCTGAGTCTAAACGACCACGCTTGATGTCGATGTTTGTGAATATAACGGACAAAATGGAAAGATTTTTGGAGAGAATAACCTAAGACATGGTATTGTGATAATGGAGTATTGGAAATGTGGCTATAACCGAGAACAGTTTTAATCCCGTGACCTCACTTTTCTACGGGGTGTGGTTTATTACAGACTTAGGTAAGTTGTTTGTATTATCAGATGGTCTCCGTCAGTGACCAGTTTTCCGTCCCCTACCTTTCCTTGTGACTTCGATCCATTACAGTTTAGGACGGTCCCTCTCTGTGGAAGTGAGCCACATGATTAGTAGACTTACCGTTGGCTATAAGTGGATTAAACGAAAGTCGGGTTAATCGATCACCAGGAGGTAAGCTCTTATCAGACACGGAAATAATCCAGTTGTTCTGCACAGTCACCAGGATGAAAATGACTAAATGCATTAAAGGTTGCTAGTTGATCGGATTAATCCTGCGTTGTACGCTCCAGCAAAATTAGCAGTCGCTCTATGTCCACGCTGATAGTATAAACCAGTTTAAAGTGAAGTCTGGAAAATCGTCATTATCTAACTTTTTGATCAGTGATGAGTAGTAGAAGATTTTAGTTTTTACATAAATTGAACAGCACCCTCAGTTGATCGCAGGTGTCGTATTCCCTCAGACTCCCTAGTCGGCCCATTTCGAAAAGAAACATTAGACTCAAGTTTCGCTCTTGTTAGAGCTCGATAGTTGAGCACGCACTTATCACGGTCTGCAATAGTACTCCGGTCGCAGTTTCATTAAGCAACCGTGTCGGCCACTGCGTCATGGACCTCACATTATGCATGACTGAATGGTCATTTGTGAACGCTCAGCCACGTACGCTTGTGAGTAATGATCTGGTTGCCCGATCGTCTCAATAGGAGATACAGTAACTGTCCTGTTAACCCCAGTCGATGACCCGTCGACTAGAAAGCCAATGGGAAGACGACAGCTGCGACCAGTTGAAAGTGACGTTCAATCTGTGTGAGTTGACTTTTAATATCTTGGTTGATTATTTGTTAGTTGCAATCGGCATATAGTATATTGCAAGGACAGAAAACATTGTGCAGAATGTTTCCTTTCCGTGGTTCTATAATAAATCAATCAGTGAGAAACAAGCATCTTTGAAAACTCTATGAGCTAAATCACCAAACCTAAGTTCAACAGGATAGACAGTTCAATCTCGTGAAACTCTATGGCACCTGACAAATGTGCTCAGTTAAGTGTTGTACAATGCAAATAAAGACGTGGACTACATAAAAATACTGCCGTAGTATGTACCATCCGAAAATCTCAGTATGAATTAAGTGGGAAATTACAAATGGAATGCTTCAGCACGAATTCTGACTGTGTAATCTTTCCTAAGAAAAAAACATCAAAATGAAAAACTAATCTAAGAAGCACTCTACTGGGACGCCAGAGGTTTCTACACTAACTGATATCTTCAGTAAAGAAACAACTCCAAGAATCTTATGAAGAAACTTCATCGAATGCGAAGTGAATCCAGCCATATCGGTAAAACGATGTGGTTGAAATGAATTCAGTCTTGTTATATAGTGATCTGAAAGTGAACAACCAAAATACATTAATCAAATCGTGTGCAAACGTAAAGTATCATTTTACGGGTTAAACAGTATTTACATGGAACATGAACTTAGTTCGCTGTTAGTTCAACAGTAGTGTCGCTTCCTGAAATATATCAACTTAGAGTTTACCAAATAATGGACAGTACTTGTGATTAGTTTTCCTTAACCCCTAGCACATTCGAGTTTTAATAGGCAGATAGTATCAGAGATTTCTCCTGGAAGGTCGACCACCTGAAATTAGTAACCAGTGTGACATAATAAAAATATGAATTGATGGCGCTGTTGTTAAGTAGAAGAAATAAATCAGGGTTATCTAAGGCTTTAGAATTTTTAAGCGGTAGCTAAATAAACGACACTTCCTTAAATTCTCGTTTACTCAATTTTTCATTCCTGACTTGTTCGAAAGCCTGGTAAAAGCGTTGACCGTATTGCTGTCTTCCCAAAAGGCAGACTCTTTGGGTTCGAACTATCGTTTCCTGCCGAGCTCTGGATAGCTTGATATTTTCTAAAAACTAAGTGTATCAAAATTGTTACGTGGCAGGTAACAACGGTAGATGGTGTAATGTGAGTTGTTCTTTCCGTTCTACCTCATTAGGCCGGAAGTAAGACGTGATGCAGCGTGTCAATATTTCGTTAAATCTCGTCTGTCACAAACTTAAAACATAACGTTCACAGACATCAAACAAATGGGAAGAATTATTTATTAGACACAGGCATAAAAACACTCAAAATATTACATTGGCAGGGCCACGGCAGTCAGATAGACTGCCTCGATCACTATGTGTACATAACATGAGCTGACAAGTTCGGGTAAACATCGCTTCGGAAAAACTTTGTCTGTTTTCGTTGAGTTACCTGGGAGAACATGCTGACCTCTTGTCATAAAGTGTTTAGCAGTCGATTACTTCAAATTTCAAACAACAGACACATTAGACGGAGGTTGGTGCGCCCTCAGTTATTTCAACCATATTGGTGTGTTCGGTAACCCACTGTAACAGGTGTTGATCTGTCCTGTTTGTTTAAACGTCACTGCAAATGCAAGTGAACTGCTGTGCAGAGTGATGAACAGAACAGTTTGATGAATTGCCTCTGAGACTATGGGAAACTGGTCCCCCAGTGGTTTGAACTAAGCATAACTGCGCAGTTGCACACATTCAATCCAGAGCGGAACTTTTAATATGTGCATGATATTGTGGACGAGGTGGTCTCCTCTGGACTGCAAAATTAGGACTATACCCTTCTTTGAACCATCTCAATAGGTTTATTACTTCTGTTCATCTGGGCGTGTGCTTCGGCGAATTCTCCCGAGTATCTGTTTTTACCGGCATTTCTGTTTCGTCTGTTATCTATCATAGTTACAAATATGTATGGTACTGTGGAACAGGGTTCTGATTAAACCCCATCTTTACAAAACTGGCTTGAATGAACTACTAACATATCACAACATATATCATCCTTCTTCTCTCTGAGAAGAGAGTAAAAGAGAATTCAGCGATTCAGTTTTCTTTATTTTAGTAGGAAACCCAGAGATTTTGGCACCGCTTGCCTCAACATGCGAATGTTCAGCTTTGTACGAGTGTAACGTAATCGTCAAAAAAAGGAAGCACGCTAATATTACTCAAAATACTACCTATTTCTGAAGAATTTATAATATGAAGTGCTAACAAGAACACGAATGCTGATAGCCATCATTTCTGACTGTGTTAGATGTTATTTCGAAACAAAAAACGCTCGTTGTCTTTTATTTTTCAACTCTCCGATCCAAAAATCCTATTAAAGGTAGATCAGTTAAAGGAATGTCGGAAAAACCGGTGCCGAAATAAAGCAAAAATGAACTATTGAGCCCATGTCACGCACCCTAATTATTGCACTGAGCGAATGGGGCAAACGACATCTCTGCAGCACAAAGATGATCAGTCTGGTGTGAAAAAACCACGACAAACTCGACTAATACGGATGGTAGATGCCAACGAGTTTATTGGGGAAAAACGTTGGACTGATTCCTAGATTGTCCGGCGAAACATTTTTAATTGGAGTTAATGGTCAAGATCACGTGATATAGAAGTGCGTGTGGTTTGAATAAATTGAGACAGCCTGTCCATAAACGCCGAGAGCGAGGTTAAATCTCGGCTTATGCAGGCAGTATTGTTTTTACTTCTAATTATAATTTAGCTTATTGGTATAAAACCTCTTCAAACAGCGAAATGCATGGTGTCTGTAAACGTGGTTAATCAAAATGTGGGGCACTGTTGATTGATATCTTATGGTCGACGCCGAAAATTAAGCAAGCATGTCGTTATAATGTAATTAAATCGTCTCCAAAAATGGTATCGACACCATTTATGTCAACATTACAATCGCATATTATAAAATCATATTAGAAAGCAGCTAATTACTTTTTTGAGAATGATTAGCACGGATTTAACCAGGGAAAAAGGATGAATGGCCGTAACCAATTTGTACGGTACGCTTGTTCAAAAAATTCATACGATTTTTATTTGCCATTTCTTTTTAGAATTTAGATACTCCAAATGTACAGATTTTGGATGGGAGATTACAGAGCTTCAAACTGCAGTCTCCTTTATTTTTTCTTTAAAAATAAATCATAAATTCTTCCGTCTGGATGAGCAACTTTACGTCTCTGCACGTTTGACGAACAAACAGTCCACACAAGATGTCAATAGAATTGGGATGTGAATAACGTTTGGACTAGTTTAACATCCTAAGTCCTCTACGGAGTGACTATCGTCTCATAATTTACGATCTACAAATTGAAACATTGTCCTGATGGAAACTTAGATTTTGTGGACCTTATTAAATAACGAACAACAAACGAACGTGTTCCGGGGTCTGAATTTAATGGCGACTGTTTGACTACCACACAATCCAGTCAGTTTACACTGAATAAGGGTTGGGAAAACCGTCTGAACAATCGACCAAATTGCATCTTCAGTGAGATTAGTACAGCATAATTCCTCTTTCTGACAATCAATATTGTCTTTATCCTTCAGATGCAAGTTTTTGTGTCTATGCGAGGAAAATGTTACTATTACTAAGAGTATGCTTGTTGGGATTGGTAACAAACGCAACATAGATGCCAAAAATCTTTATACGCAGTTTTAGACATGTACAACTGTGCAACGTAGCGTGAAGAAGCAACCTTTCTCTGCGGGTATTGATAAATTAAGTGGTCGTTTTTAATGTTCCTGTGAAGTCAACACAAGAACCCAGCAGAAATCCAAAACAAACGTTGACAGTGCAATATTTCTGAGGACCTTGTCGACGTTCAGTCGCCTTTAGGCAACAATACATGTTTACATGCCAGATGGTTACACGAGACGTACGCCACATTTTTAGACAGCAAATATCTCGGTTTCTGTTGGCACCATATAATTTTGATGTTTGTTAGGGCGAGGTTTATTGTAACCTCAAAAAAATCAGCACCACTACTCTTTTGGTGAACGTTCAATTATTTATGCTTTTCCGCTCAGTTGTTTTCCAATGTTTTGTTTGTTCCTCCGCTTTATCTGAGCTGTTTTATTCTCAGTAATCCCAGGGACGAAATAATCAAATAACAACTATTTGGAAACCATAGTTATGTCTAAGTGATAATGCTACTCTCTAATAGCATCATTTAGACGTTGGCTTTGCTTTTTGCTTCTCCATTTGTAAAATACAGTGCTACCAATAGAATACCACCAATTACAACTAGGCACTTCTTGTATACAGTTTTACCTTACGTCTTTTGAAACACGAATACAGGAATGCAGAGATGGGCAATCCATCCGAATTAGGTCGTCCACACAAGAGATGGAGAAAGTTTTACCCAATTAAGGCTACCTGGACACAACATGAACGGGTCGGCTAGCTGTCGCACATGCTGGAGCCGTGTGTAATGACTGATACGCCATGCTGCACACCGTACACACTGTGTGTGCCGATGCAAGGTGAAGACCACCAAGCCAATTCAGCTGGTTCACAACACCCTGACTCTGTGGCGATCACCCAGTAACTTTACTAATTTGCCTGATCGCAGGACGTATAGATAATAGTCATTTTCCCATAAAGCAGTACTGGTGAAAAGATTACTTCTGAAGTGAACTAGAATCAGCTCCCAGACAACCGCGATGTTAGTAGGAGGCAAACTCATTATCAGATTCGTAATGAAAAAGGATATTCTCTAGGCTGAACCCTGTAATTAGTGTTCTGGTCAACTGGAGTGAAGACAATGTGAATCTCCTGTTAACTCCAGTGGGTTCCTATATTTTCTTTCATTAAAGCACACTGCACAGTTACTACAGGCAAATATGACGAACGTTTAGGTAGCGTGGTTTGGTCGTACCAACTGCCTGGTCAGCAGCATTGTTTACTATGTCTGCCATCTAAAAACTTGAATTGCAGTTGAATCTTAGGTCATGGAATGAGTATACGTTACTGGCAATCCTTAACACAGATTAACATCAGGTCCGGTAATTCTTCCGGAAAATGCTGTTTTCAAATTTCACTATCAGCAATGTTTTTCGTCTGAACCACAAACCGTCAACTACCTTTGGAAGAGACAGTTGTTGCATTCAGAAACCTCCTTACGCAGTGGGGTAGCAGAAGGGGTCATCTAAACGCAAGGACTCTGATCGAATATGAGTGATGTTTAATTTGAAACAATCCAAATCGCCGAAATTCAATCCAGATCCAGTTGCGATAACTGTTGACTTCGGTACTACTCAATCAAAACTCCCAGACGCGGTTAGCGCTGAGTAGGAAGTCACGCGAAGAATCTCATTTAGACTCTGTTGACCATCAGTTGCTTTAAGCTATATGGAGTGTACCAACTGTTTCAAGTGATTGGTTGCCCTAACAGATTCTGGAATTTGTTAACAAAACTGAATATCTGCACTCATGTTTGACAAAGACTAAGTGTTTTCATCCTAGTGGATGCGCAGTCAGTCATGTGTAGCTCCATAGTAAACGTTTGTAAACCTTTTAGTCCAGTTGACACTACGTTATGCACCGTACATAAAACAGTTTCGCCGATATACCATAGTCGAAATTTGCCATAGATAAACATATTAATTGTAATGTCAGGGCTTAACTGAGTTCATTAGCATATAAATGAGGCCCATACCTTTTTGTCAATAGCACTAGTTAGCCATAGGGGAACAACAACAAATACGAGTTACATAACGAGTTCCCTAATGTTGGCTCAGTTGTTCACAAACTTTACTCATGAGCAATAGAAGTTTGAAGGGTCTGTACTCATATGCTCAAGTGTATGAGAAAATAATCGTTTTGTTTTCACTTTTCGTTAATTACTGTTTTTGTATTCGTAAACGGTACAGATCAGCTTTAGTAATTGAATGCACTCACTTCAATTACTGATCGGAGAAATGATGAAAACATCTTTTATTCCACAGCATGAAAAGTAGAGTGGATACCATGCTAACATTCACGTAGTACCGCCATAAACTTAGCAAGAAAGTCAACTGTACAAACAGTAGTTCCTGTAATTTTAATCAAACTTTCACATTTACATATAATACTTGCAGAATACTAAGTAGAATTAGAATTCATAAACAGATACAGGGGGAATTAGAGTCTATTGCAGAAAGGTCGAGATGTTGGCGAATGACTACGTGAATGATTGAAAAAATACGAAATACAATGTTTCGAGTTATTCTTTTGCATACCGAACTTGGTATTTAAATCTCAAACACTTAAACGTTAGATAAGGCTGTTTCAAAACTGCGTTTCTGTTAGTGCGTATACGTTTGAACATTCCAGCCGACGCAATAATGATTTTGCTCTGTTTGCTGAAACTATTTTTTTCCGATCTAAATACGTATCCAGGAATATCACACTACCTAATCTAGTAAATCCTCTCATCAAATTCACCACTATTTTTCAAAATGAAAAATATGATTTTCCTTAGAATTCAAACACTGGTTCAAATTTCTGATGAATCTGAAGAAAAAGCTACTTCGATCTTGAATTTCAAATTTGAAAGTGAACATAACGGCTTGTTTCGTAAAATTTCAAAATCCAGTTGACCATATCGGGTAAAGACAACTAAGGCGTCAGGTATAGCCATTAGAATTAGTGATCATTAAACAAGATATAGTACTGGTTGTCTAAGGAAAAGTTAGAAAATATGATGACATCTAAATCTCTTCGAAGAGTCCAATTCGTTCTTGACTGAGGTAGCCTCTATAGCGCTTTCTATGGGCATGCCTTTTAGCTGTAGATGGTGACTTCAGAATACATCACAACAATGTGGTTTGTGTAGTTTAACATGCAGGGTCTCCTTTGGCAGGTTGACTTATCACACTATATATGATTAATCAAAAGACCTCCGAAATAGCACGCGTTACTGATCCGATGTATCAATACTCCTAAATGAAACTGATGAAATGTGAATTCACCATGCCACGCGATACCCATTTACAGTGAACTTCTGGAAGATTTCATATGGCAAGATAGTAAGAGATAGTAACGTGTCTAACTTTAAAGTGATTATCCTAGATCTTCATGAATCAGCCCGAGACAGAAAACTTTATGTGTATAACTGGTTGTTTGCAGGTCTTCTTCACTTCAGTTGACAATATAACTCAGAAACATCAGTCAAAATGTAAAATGTGGCTTTTCGTAAGTATTCTAAAAATTAAAATTAAATTGGTATATTATCTGCCTCAAAATTACATCTAGACTGTGAACCCTTTTAGATGACTTAGTGCAGTGGAGTTCAGCGATCGTAATATACTACTGATACCGCGGCTATTCAGTAGCAGGTGCAGGGCATATTTTTTGACAACGCACAAGCCACAAGAAGACTGCAAGAAGGATCATCAAGGTGCAGCATCACCCATAACAGTCCCTGCTACTCAATGGAACTGAGCACTGACATCTGTGGTAGCCGAGACTGTCTGAAGCCGAATACTGTGTGCAAATGAGTGGTTTTGTGACAGGTTTGATTTACATGCTTAACCCGTGTATTGCTTTATCGAATAAATAGCCATTGTGCCATCCGAGTTCTTGGATCACAACACTAGTAAACTGGATGTGAGTGAATACATACATGAAAACTACATTTGGATCAGGATTACGTGATGAACAAACTGCGCATTGTAGAAAATTGGTAATATGTGTTATAAACTTGTACTAAGGAATGCTGCTTTGAAAATTCTGATACCTTCATTCTTTCCCATCGTTCGTTATTGTGACTCTGACCACTGAGACGTGGCCGCATAATATCCACGTATGCATTGGAAAGAATGTCAAAAGCTTGGACCCCGGATGAATTCTAGAATTTCCATTTCAGATTCATCTCTGTTCATGTGATCCATATAGTCCAAAATTTGATTCCTTATTTAATAATGCTGATCACATGATCAGATCGCTCGAAATAAGTCATGAATAAATGGAGTTAACAAACATAAACCAAACACGCACGCGAAGCTCTTGTTCTCTATTCACCACATGGTTACGTAAAAATGCTTATTGATCATCATTTGTTTCGATGGATTTTGTTTTAATACATAGCAGAATTGAACAAAGGAACGTTAGCTTATGTCAGTTAACTTTGTTGTTCATAGCTGTAGGCACCGTGACAGAAAATAAATTGAAGGAAAACTGCTATCAAGCTAGGTTACTTTACTTGATCGGTATAGAGAATAGAACTTAATTACGCAACAATGTGGCAAGTCAAAAATGAGAGGAATGCACAAGCTAGGTTTGTTACGCAACGGCCACGAGAATTCACCTCTTCCTGTCCGCTGTTTGTTCACCTTTAAGCAACTGCGAACATCTTCAATTTATCCTAATTGCATGCGGAATAAATCATTATGTAACCGGGCTTACCAACTGTCTGACAGCACCGCAGTCTCCAGAGTCATAAGAATTGTTACAGTTTATATAAAGCTTATAATGTTTACATAACCCTGGGGCTTTACTAAGGCGTAATGAAACAGCATAGACCAAATTAAAAGGAACATACGATGAAACCATACAGAAAGTGCACCGCTCAGAAACGGTGAAGATTCCTGGAGCCTAAGTCAAAATAAGACAAATTTAAATATAATCTAGAAACCGAAGTGTTTGTAGGTCATGGAAAATCACGCAGATGCCTTTCAACAAGTGTTTAGCTGATAGCGTTGATGTCAGAGTTGTCCCAATGACCAAGGTGAGTAGAATCAAAAACACATGTAATAAATTCTCATCGGAACTCGTCTCCTGATGGCGTTGTTATGGCAGATTCTGACATGGTATCCCACAGTAGACATACCCAAGACTGAACTAATGTTGTTTGTATTTTAGGCGACTCATCTAGTGTCGCAGTTTCAGCCAGCGTCCTCGCAGGCTACTCTTCCAATTATGTTCAAGGTTATGCTTCTGAAGATGTGACAGTTGATTAAATGTTCTAATGATCTAGAGAAAATCGTCTGCAGTGTGTCGGAGGTACTAGGAAAACCAACCCACTATGACTAATATTTGTCAACAAGTGAGAAAATATGCCGCTGAAACACGCTTCCTTGCCCTCCGTTGTCATATCACACCTAGATGAATATCCTCCGTAAGGGATGATCGAAAAACCTGAATGTGTAACCCAAGGTGAAAGTACACCGATGAGTGAGACGTCAAGAGAAACCTCGTTTACTAGAACGTCCCAAGCGTTCTTCATAATAAAGCAATGTTAAGAGGCATTCTGATAACCTCTTAAAGAATCGTTCTTATGTCTCACTCATGGATGGTAGCCCCCGGTATCTCGCCTCTTAAAAGGGAATCAAAGCGTCATAAGTGTCCAAACTGCATCATGTTACGTTTGGAGAATTTACGCGAAAGCTAGCAAGCTGTAGCACAGAAACGTAAACTGTCAGGGTCACTTTGAAGCTTTCTCTTCTGGCCACAACCACCCATTGTTCATCGCGTTTTCATCTTGTTAGCGTATAGTATTACCCAGGGACTTATCAGATGTGGTAGTACAAGGCTAGACAACTGGTGATCAATGAATCTGAAGTGAAACTCTGAGGTATGCCAATAGTTACATGGCATCAATCAAACAGTATGCTGTTAACTGTTGTAGTGAATTATCAAATTCTCAGATAATCTACAGGCTGCAGGTTTAAAGTACCATAGACACCAAAACGACAAAGTTACATCCATAGAATTACGTGGTTGACGCTATTCAAGGCTTTAAGACCGTTCAGAAAACTAGCATCTGCTGGCTCACATCTATTAGCAGTTTGAGTCCACTAGTAAGATTGTTAGACGCGAAAAACCTTCTGGAATCCGTGTTGATTATCGGATGTGTTCCAAAATTGTCCGGGAAACAGATAAAGAGGCGAATGGCCTCCAATTGATGGAACCATCCTGATCAACCTTCGTGTAAATGCGGAATGTGGTATAAACCTTTCAGGCCCTCGTAAACGCCGTGGTTCAGTGAACGATTAAGTATTTCAGTTGATAACCCTTCCAGCTTTCTGACAGTTGAAAACAGTGGTGTTGTTGTTCGTATTTCGGGCTTGGAATTTAGATATCGAGATGTTCGCCAGGCTTAAAATTTAGGTTACAAACGATTCATCACGTCAAAGCTCAGGTCAAAGTCAAACTGCAACGAAAAACAGTAGATGATAATTCAAGCCAAATGTCAAAACAACAGAGAGTGACCAATGAGAATTCAGGTCAGGAGGTCACCTCACTCCGACAAACAAGTGCAAGCATTCATCATAATTCATCAAACATCACGCTCAAACCTATACGTTGTAACACTTACGCACTGATGATATCCTCTTGTTCGGTGACGAAACGTTTGAAATCAAAATGTCAAGCTTGGCGAACATCTAAATAACTACCATTTTTAGACTCGAGTTTCGCTCTCATTAGAGCTCGTAACTAGTGCATATTCCTGCCACGGCCGGAACATGGAATCCGCCAAGACTTTCATGAGGCAACCGTGTGGTTAGGCGATTGAGTGGTTGAGCGCACACATACGATAATTCGGTCGTGCTAATGTGAGGTCACTGGTGCAGTGGTCAACACAGTTGCTTCGTAAAAGCATGGTCGACTGAAGTATCATACACGGTAGTACGTTCAATCGCATTTGCATGTAATCAATGTCCAGAATGTCGGCTGTTTCAGATGAAGGCAACCTGTCCTTTTACACTAATACGTGACAACATTGGTTAGGACTTCCAATTCGCAGCAAATACGCGCACTAATAACGAACTCTATTACCAATGACACTCGATTACAGCGCTTGTTTTGGAAAAGGGCCGACAAAATAATCCTCGTGGTTGCGAAGGCTGAAAGTTAAGATCAACGTATATAAACCAAGACTAGTGTCTATGTCAATGACGTAATATGTCTTAGCTTCTTCATGCCTCCTGATAAAGTTCTCCAATTCATTCTGCCGTAGAAAAATTACAATCACAGCCTCAAAGGACTTAGGCGTTAGCAACCAGTGGGTCATTTTATCAAGTGATTATTGATATACATGATGAATGAAAACATGTTCGACTGGTCATAGGTTGACCACAGCTTTCCACAAAGGTAAGTCATCACCCTCCTGTCAGGCAGTTAATTTGTTATCAATTGAATTAGCCATATCTGATCACAAGTGTCGCCTCGTGTTGACAGTTGCATCTGGCACACAACACAGGTGAGGATGACGATGGCTTTGCATTAAGATAGTTCAGGGAATATTTATCCGGAGTCTCCAAAGTAAAATCAAGTGAAGCTAACGTTTTCCCTAATTGGTGAACACTGTAAGATGTCCTATTTGCAGCAAATTACTAAGTATTCTCAAAAAACCGCCAGCTCTAAAGGGACTATGTTCTCTTCCATGCAAATTCGACCGACAAACGGATGTACACTTGAAACTTGACAAATGTCAAGTCTCACACATATTTGACATACACTAAATTCCAGCATAGATGTACAAATGCAGTCGCTAAATGTGATATACGAAGTTGACAAGTATGACTTTTATTTGCTTAGATTTTGTCACATAACCGACGGATCGGTCTAACTTTCTTCTAGTTCACGGTAATTTTCCAGAAGAAGTAAACGAAAGTAAAGTGTGCGGTAACATTTCTTTGTTGAGTCCTATGAGCATGCAACTGGGCATAGACTAATGTAAATGAAAACCGTTTGCACTGTGTATAAATATGCACTTACAAACAAGCTTGATAATTTTTATAGTGAACTGCTACAAAGTGTGAATTAAGATTGACCATTGCATTCATGTTTCATAGTGTACGGAAGTTTGATTACAGTGTCCTGTTTATTGTTATTCAAGGTTTGTCAACGAAAGATGGAATGCCGATTGCTGATAACTCACAGTACACAGAGAATGCAAAAGAGATATGTCATATGAATATAGTGAGTTCGCCACATCTAACTAGATGTGGAGATTCCTAACTTACATGAGGTTAAGACTCTGTGGACGTCGTCATCCGACATCTGCTTGCTTACTTATGTTTTGGTACCATCAAAAGACACCACATTTAATACGTTCGTGCACAGCCAGAGAGAGTTCTTACATTAATGAAGTGAAACATGATGCTTCACTGAGTGATCTATAAGATCAACTATTTTGTGATTCATGCACTTTCCTGTCCGCCATCCACACTCTCGGCAATACAAAAAATTGAGAAGTGTCATTACGCTTGAACAAAGTTTCAAAACGATTTTTTCCAATAAATGATGGTGGTATTGTGGTACACTTAATACCACTTGTTGAAACGGCTAAGTAGTCCATGGAGACTACTTATCAACTTCTGGGGCCTAGAACAACTATGTTTGTTAATGTTACCTTACGAGTATCAATCTAGTCTACCTGCCGAAAAATTCATCCTATTAAAAAAATTCGTTTCAGTCAATTTCTAACCGTGGGTTTACTGAAGACTGTGTAACCTCAACCTAACCACCCGCTAGACAAAATGAAACTAACCGCTTTGCCGGCGTTGTCATGCACACCACGATAGTGATATACATTACCAATCCAAAACCTTGTAAAATTATCCATCTAATCGTCTTCTTCAAAATGTTTTTCTTAACCACCTCAGGCTAAGTTCAGATCGAATCGAAGATAAACAACACGTCTGGTTGCTTTATTAGTTAAACATCATAAGTCACTTATCACTTGCCCAAACACACAGCGTGTATGCACTAACATATCATGATCTGTGTGATTCCAGTTGGAGTGTAGTTGTTACCTTCCACGCTCTACTTGCTAAGCGCAGTTTAACGGATCATATCTGAATTCCTGTCAGTAATCGCATATGATTTAATGAGTAGTCCGATTGACAGGCAACATCCTTTATCGTCTGTCGACCTAACTGACAATTGGACTCACGTACGTGAATCCCTGTGAACTGGAGACTTTTCATCTAGCCTTCTTTTCCAAAAGCAATATACTGGAGTTTGAGTTTTCTTGGAGCTCGTAATTAAAGCACGTGCGAGGTGTGAACTCCGCTCCACATCCTCGTGAGACGACCGTGTTGACCACTGCACCATAAATTTTACATTATGCATGACCTACCCAATATGTGCAAATGCTCAGCTATATTTTCATTATGGTCGTGTGCAGTGAATGCGATGGATAATGGAAACACAAGTATGATGGAATTACTGCACATCAAATGTTAGTATCCAGCTAAATGTGCCAAACGATTACTGTTTTAGGCATACAGGAAATTACTTCTAATGAGATATTTCACAAACTATTTCGTTTCTAAGCATTCATTGGCGTGTCACAAGTGAATACCTGAAAGTTTCTGATAAAGAACTTCACCGAAATTAACAACTTTGATTTTACAAAATACCATTTTGAAAACATCACCTATGAAGGTGAGTGTTTCCATCTGCTCTCAGTCTGCCATCCGCTAATTTCGCTTCCAGTATACAGTCTAAAACAGGATGGCTGGAATCCACGATTTCATGCTTTCCGAAATAAAAATGGTCATCGTGATACCCAGCTGATGTGATGCTTTAAATACTATGAGAATCTACTGAATAACGAGAATTTTAATCAAAACTTACCTTCGAATTAAGAAAGTTATATTCTGTTGGTTTCCCTTACCAACTGTAAACGATTTGTGTCCACGCTGAAAGGCAGTAGGAAATTCTGGCTTGAAACACTGGTCTTGCGCTGTGTACAACAATCGTCAAACCCAAAGAAATTCCGTTTTATTAGGGTACAATACCCATGAAACTAATTTCGAACAACCGCATGTCAAACCTTCACATTTGTTGGATTTTCTTTTCCAGAGAGAGATTACATGTGACAGACTTAAGTGAAATTTCTCGCTTGCTTTTGTTTTTGTCTCAGATGACAACTGAAGGAAGCCGTAAACAGAGGAAGCAAAAATATGCTAATAGCTCGCAATGCAACATTCTTTTCCTGTTAGGAATTTCACTGAAGAAGAGATTGGGCTGATATCCCACGATTTATGTCCGGACAAATCTCACCACATATTTACAAGTGCATATTACAAACCATTTATATATCCGTATGGAAAAACGAACAGGGTACCGGAGAGGGTCAAGTGTCGAAGTTCACAATCATTGTCTCTACCGCGGTGACGACAACCCTACAACCAGTCGTTGCTTAACTCACAGCATGGGTTTGAACCTCGAGATGACAACAGCGTCAGCGTAACACAGTGTTCGCCTACGTGACGTTGAGTAGGTAACACGAAATGCCGTCGTAGGATCGCATTGGTGTTGCGTCATTAGCATTCGACGTACGAGTAATGATTCATTGTGCCTGTTTCGGTGCGCGGCTGTGATGTCACGCATGTGTGCAATCTGTGTTTTGACTCACTTCAGGATACGCCCCATGACCCTGGTTCGCAAGTGATGCTTAGTCCTGCATATGTAGGATGCTCCGAATCTAAGTCGATAGCCACAGATAGCATTGGATTCGGCTGAATGGGGTATCAGTTGTTTCATACGGGGCGTTGGAGTCCGGAATATCTTGAACGGAACCAATGGGAAGACGGCAATGTATGTTCTGGCGACAGAACTAACTAGACGATGCTACCGGTTTGTACTAGAACAAAATCAACCAACCCCTGTGTCATTCAAATGCAGCCAACATCACGGCTGTGTGTAGGCTAAGTCACACTTATTGAGCTTTCCTCACTATCGTTCGACTACAGCCCATTCACATCTACACACACAGTAGTGTACTCAAGCGTGCTCACTGACATACAAGTGACTGCACTGTCAAAGACGTGAGTTGACTCAGGTACACATGCGGCAGCACAAAGCGGCCAGCAATAACGGTCCAACAATAACGACAACATAGGAGAATATGTCAGCCTGTCATTCGTTCACAATCCTGCGAAGGAATTGGCCCCAATTCCTTCTCCTTCATGTTGCCTAGGTCTATCGCTTTAACTAACAAAAAACTAACAGAACATCGTTGTTTATCCGAATTTTGGTGTCAATGAGTTTTCATGGCTTATTGTAAGATGATATAGCCTGACAAGAATCCGTACATGTTTTTTATAGTTATTTCTTGCCCCTGACGGATAATGGGTATTTACCAATCCTACTAGTCTTCACCAGTTCGCTAAATGACAATCCGTTTGATTACACAAAAACGAACGTCGGATGTCCAAATACTCATCGTTTGTCTAGTTAAAGCGTAAACGCACGTGAGAAGCAGAAAGTTTTGTACTTCATTTTACTTTTTCTGTTTGTGCGTAAAAGCCGAGTTGCTTACGTTACGGCACAAATTTTCAACTGTTCCTTTAAAAAATTGTTTCTTCCTTTCTAACTGGATACCAGAGAAAGAAGCTAAGCCGATTCCGCCAATATCCAGTCTACGAGATTATTAGCCTAGGCCGGATTTTATTTTGCAAATGTTATTGTGGTTTGAATGTTGTCAATTGCCTCAGGGAGTTTGAAGTTATGCCAGCGAGGGAGCACCTGAATAAGCGGCTGCTCGATGAGTCATTAGGATTAAGAATGACATTAATTCCGAATTCATTTTCAGAGTTTAAAAACACGTCCGACTCATCTTTATTCCAACAGGAGATGGTGGCTTTATATTACGCTACAACAAACTGACTCAAATTATCACACTCAATGAACCTCTCAGAACAGACTCATCCGTTATGCCCCTTAGTGTCATTATTTACATCGATCCGGCTTTATTTTCCAATAAAATGGACGGGTTTCAAGAAATGTCTTTTATGCAGAACCAATTTACAGGATGCACCACGAAAACTTGGTGAAGCGAGAAAATGTAGCAATTTGAATTGTTCACTTCTGGTCTGACAATGTTTTACAATGATAGAAAAGTTAGTAAACAAGTTGGTGTAGCTATTTACTTATCTCGCACCTAAAAACTTCAGGCGTTTGTTGCGGGGTGCTGCTGGATCTTTCAAAGTCAGTCCGTCACACAAAATTTCATATCGTTCATTTGTGAAATTTGAGATTGCCTTCTCTGTGTAGAGATGCCAATGCCGTC
This sequence comes from Paragonimus heterotremus, assembly GCA_013368495.1. NCBI lineage: Eukaryota > Metazoa > Platyhelminthes > Trematoda > Plagiorchiida > Troglotrematidae > Paragonimus > Paragonimus heterotremus. Next base: position 365,609 of record LUCH01000045.1, on the reverse strand, counting down.
TTGTACATTATTATGTACAGACAGCTGTTTTTAGACTATATTCGAACTGTAATAATGTAAGATTTTTATCTCCCGGTGACATATTTTTGATAACAGTTGGTTATTACTGCAACAGCTTCCTACACTGAAGATTTTGTCAAAGCATTGATAGAATTCCATTTATTTAAAAATTTATAGAATCATACTGGGTGGTAAATAGGTCACGTGCTATCTTATTCCGATTGCCTTGTTAACAACGTGGTAGACACGACAGTCAGCCTAACAACCACCGCTACACTTGATCACAGTGATCATGTATGATACAATTCAGCTAGCAACGCTGAACTAAGAAACGCATTCTTTAGAATATATGACTGCATCTCTATCACAAAGTAAGTTTTTCAGTAATAAAGGTAGAATTCAGCATCTTTGAGTGCCCTGGTTCCATCATCACACTCAGTATAGATCAACGTTGGCAGGTCATTGTAGAGAAAATCTCCGATGCCGGTAACATGCACGTTCCAGTAAAATATTCCAACCTAACAAAAAATAGGACGTCTAAGTAATATAACACTGAAAAGTTCAGTATGGAACAAGGGTTAACAGGAACAGCCTAAACTTACGTTTGTCCAACACGATTCTTTGAAACAATTCCATCAGGACTTCAGTAAGAAAGGAGTGGCTTTTCTCAGAAGCTGAAAGCGATTCCCAAGCTTTACTACAAGCAAGCTGTAGCACATTTAAGGAGTAAGGCTGACATTTCGAGACCTCACAAATCTGACGGAATTACCAACACGTATATAGCAACGCACCAACGCGTAAATGTGCACAGCTGTGAATTCTGAGTTGTTTTCAAAAACGGAGGCAACTCAACTGACTTTCCTTCAATATCAGTGTATTCAGTCACAATCAAAGTATAGGAACAATCGATCCAAAAACTAGATCTCTTTAGTTTGAAAAATCTGCGTCCCCGAAATAGCAGAAGCGTTAGTTGCACCTCATAATCGTTCCTTACTAACTGGCATTCTGCCGAAAGCTTGCAGACTGTTCACAATCACACCCGTCTCTAAAGATAGAAAGAGAAAGGAGCCAGCCAACTACCGGACGATAAGGATGTTTCAGCAGTCTACGAAGCAATTACGAGTTCGGTATGTAACTCGCTCCGAGTTTAGGTAGTAGACCTTGAACTTATGTCCAAGATGCACACATAGGTATACTGTACAGTTCAACAACACGTAGCCGACTTTTTTAAAAACAGTGAATCGATCGTATTGGGTGTTTCAGATGACGGAGTTCAAAGTCAAATGAAAGTCCAACATGGGTGTCGGTGTGTGTTTACAGTGGTTATAATGAGTAGATGTAGAAAAGCTTTCCCTACGACGAGAGAAGTATATTCATATTCGCCCCAATGATTTAAAAAGAACCACAAATGATGCGCCCACCCATTTGGAGGCGGTAGTTCCAAAAAAATGATGACGCTTTTATATACCTCAACAGGAGAATATACCACCAGTTTAGGATACTGGTTACAGCGACCGAAGGCACGATTAGAAGCACTGCGGTTAAATATGTGGGACGTCCACTATAGTGAACACCCAAGTGAAACAAAATGGAGATACATACAGTGGTTTCAAGTAATCGAATGGAAAGTTGTTCACCTACAATGCAGAGGTTGAAAATTGATCACCCGCTTCTCGGTAATTAAACATACCGAAAACTCAGACCTTTTATAAATAAACAATTATTTTAGTTTTGAAATTAATCACCCATCTACTCCAAAGGACTAAATAATTCACTTGGATGAGGCAGTGCAACAATAAAATACTGAAAGCAGGTTTGTTCTGCTCACTCTGTTCTGCTCACCCAACTGTATTTCAGCAAGGATAGACCGTTTTTTAACACCAAAAACCAGATCTTCAACAACCATCAAATGCAAACAGTATTCATGTTATGGGGCTGAAGTCTTGATGGGACTATACCAAGCATATATCGAAAGTCATGAATTCGCTGGACAATGCAAATCAAATATGCAGCAAGGCAAGATAGTTCGGTTGGACAGTACGTTGCTATTTATTTGACACAATCTTTTGAGTAGTTTGTCTTGAGATGTCTAGAATATTTCCATAAATCGGCCTTGCTTAAATTATGGAAAGTTTTCTGCCTTAATAAAGAGATTAAATACGAGAAGCAATGATCGATTACAAGGAAGCTGCCTACATTGTGGCCTCGATGTTGCTGTCAACGCAACGTGTTGTAGGCCTGTGTATTTACCAGCCTTTTGTTATCTAATTATTGATCTCCCTTGCTGTAAAAACGGAATGAAAGCTGAAGAAAGCAAATTTTAGGATGAAGATAAAGAGGTTCTGACAACACAGACATTTCAGTTGGCAGGCAAACTGAAATTTACATTGAAATAAAATATCAATTCGCTGCTAACTGGTGAAGATTTGTTGTCTAATTTGGTGGTACACTCAAAGAAAACGACCGTCATCCAACAAACTCTTAACGTCAGTGCAAAAGAAGTAATATAATAATGATGCTCAATACGTAGTGGTAAATCAGCCCTTGTTTGTGAACGGGCCATACTATAAATAATTCGTTGCGATTAAGAAATGGACGAAATATTAGCGTTCCAATATCACAAACTCCACTCCATTCAGCGAATTCCCTAACAGTGACCGTTATGGGAATAAACATCACATTGGTTTTAAACTCCCTTCAACAAGGGTCCATTATGACGAAAGAGTGTAATTACTGCTTTACTGTTTTGGAACGTACCTGCGTCATTTGATGTACCAGACAGCAAATGCAAAAATGGACACTCAAATCTATTCAAAGCTAAACACGACGTTCACAAAATTTAAGATTAGTTATAGACTAATCATGGAAAAGCAGGCTGACTATAACCAGAGCATTCCATTCAAGATGCGAAAATATTGAGGAAGGTATTCATTCTACTCAGATGCTTCCCTTTTATAACTTTCTAAAAAGTGTACTACTAAGCTGTTCAAAGAAATATTTAGTTTATGTTTTATTTACTCTTTTTGAGCACTTATTTGAAGCAGTTTTTTCGGTTAAACAACTGTGATGCGAATGGCGTACAATTGAATGGATGAGGCTCTTCGGTTCTCACACTAAAACACCAATGGTCGAATTTCCATCAGCTGTTCTGAAGGTTCCAAAAAGACGCGTAAAGTTTTACTTCGCGTTTTGTTAGAGCTCTTCGGTAGCCCAAAATCTTATCAAAAACAAGACTCAAACGTCAGCTTTCGTTCACATAACACTGTATCAAAAGCTGCACCGTCCTTCCCATTACACGCGCGACTGAAGTTTATATCTAACAGCTTAACCACATTCGTTTATAAATTGCGTCAAGTTTGTCTGATCGTATACAGTGATCCAGTTGAATGAGAGTCGGCTGCTAAACACCCGAAGTTTTTTAAGAATAGTTTGCCATGGTCCAGGGTTATTCATTATCAATTATGATAATTAGCTCACACAAGCTTGCAACTATGAGAACAAACATGACACGGTATAGTTAGTACTTTGTATAATCTTGGGAACCAAAATTTCGTGAAAGATAATTATTAAGCTGATTGTTACTGATGAAGATTAGTTGATCGATCTGCGAGTTCACAATATAGAATATTTTGGTTGAATCTCCGTATTGTTACATAAATCGAAGTCCCCAAAATTCGAGTGAATAAAGCTGTGGGTTACTTTAGTTTCAAATAACTTCTTAACTTTGGTACCAAATTTGTGAAACACCGTCAACGGATCTGCGCAGTGCATACCACTTATGTAAATCAACAAACTGGAAGTGTACTGCGTAAATCCGACCATTGACTGTTTCAAAAATTGCTGCCGGGTTTAACGTGCTACCTACTGGAACACTGTGATGGATATACCTTCTAGCTTTGTGTTCACTGGGGAGGAAATAAGATGTTCTGCTGTATTGCAGTAATAGGTCCGTGTAGACGGACTCTTTTGGATGGCGAACAATTGAATCCAGTTGTGAAATTCTTTAGGTTGACGCTTTTCATTTCCACATAGAACAACTGCTTCATAACTAACGAAGCAAACCAAGTAAAGTCATGTTGGAAATAGCTTTAATATGTTTAATTCGAGAACCTTACTTACACTTCCCATCACTCCGGAAATAGTGCGATCACTGTTCATTCGGTCTGCCCCGTTGTCTAATTATCGGTTTTCTTCCCACGTTCAATAATTTTGAATGTCATATGTCCGGCAGATTTAACGCAAAAATATTTTATCATAAAAAGGTCCAATGTAACCTAAAGTAACGAGAATTGTAAAGGAAGTTTTCTTGCCACTGGGTGAACAAAAATTTTAGATGACATTTCCGTCATTTCAGAATTCACACAACGTTTATTCAAATTCTGTTTTGCTCAGGGCAATTTGTGCTGAGTGAATACACTAATTTACTTGATCTTTCAACCGGTAAGTTTGATGACACAGAAGCATATTTTAATTACAGAAGCATTTCAGGTGCTAAGTAAGTACAGGCTATTCGCTATGACTGGAAATATCAAATTATTTCCAAATATTACGCAACTTCTGTGTGATTGGTTTCTGTTCAAATATGCGACGACGTCCGAACAACAAGCACATGACAGGCACATACTAGGAATCATCCGAAGTTGTAATGAAATAATACACGGGAATTCATCAGCACTTTCCTTGTTATACTAAAACAGAAATGACTGCAAGTTGTTGTACTAGAGGTTGACATAGCTTGTCTCTCTCACAGAACCCACAAAACCTAGACCGACCGGTTGGTTGTTCTACCTACGTTTGTGCCCAAAGTCTATGTCTTTAATTTCTTTCACTAACACAACCAGATCATTGCAGGTATCGTTGTAAGGTGTTTGAACAAAATCGGGTTGCCTAATATCTATGTGACAGAAGTTTTTGAAACTTGCTTTTTTATTCCGATAAACATTTTCAGTTGAAAGGTGTGTTTCGACTTTTGTTCTCATCGATAATGGAAGGTTGGGCAAGTATGTTTTTGAAAAACAGTCCAACTGTTGTCATCGTTAGGGTACAATTTCGTCAGTCTTCCCCCCCCCTCAAGCGATACCAAGCCGGGATATCAAGTGGATAAATGAACTGTGGAATAACAGCGTGGTTGGTTTCAAATGTCGATTTAAAACAACCTCGGAGTGTAAACATAAACAAGTGAATAAAGCACGCAAACTGAATGTGTTGTCTACTTTATCTGGAATTTGCTCACACAGGTAAGTATACATACTACTGTATTAACCTTTGCTCAATTCACTAAAGAGCTAATATGTGTGACACGGCTAGGTAAAAAGATCGAAAAGCATGCCTAGTTAATCTGGACAGTACACTGTTATTCGGTCTTTCAACTGGTCATAGAATAAACAAAGTCAGTTGTGGTTAACTTATTAAGAAAGCAAGTAACAGCAAACTGCATGCACTTGAACATCGCTCGAGAACAAAACACACCGCAGAATTTTTAGGGCAATGAAGCCTCGAAGTGATGTTAGCCGCCTTACAAAAACTTCTTTTTCGCTACTGAAGAGTTCAACCCCGATTTGGGGAGTTCATTGAATGTCCTCAACTTCCTACAAGTTGCTATGTTTGACTGACACGTTCCCCTTTCGAAACCATAGCATCTGAATATAAATGACAGAACTTGAGGCTAACAACGTAGGAGGGCCAAATATACCGGAAGTATGGATGATTGTGCTACAGATCTATTCAGAACGTGCAACAAACGGAGGAACAGTGATGGCTGTTGGAGGACCGTCAGGATCACAACAGTACCGATGAAGGCATATCAAAATTTTAAACAGTCCCATGCAAGTGTTCAGAACACTACCTCTGAATGTTTAGCACTGGACAACAACTACACTAATCCACATCAATTTGCGTATTGTCAACCTCAGCCCCCTGTTAGTGTGCCTTCTTGCCTGGCCCAATCAATTCTGTTATCTCAGATGGAAGATTCAAAACAGTCGATCACGGTGACGTTCACAATTGCATAGATGAGGAGACTCTCTTTCCAGACAGCACATCATTTAATGACCTCTTACACTTCTGTCAAGTGATTACTTCTCGAATCTCTCTCAACTTACCCGCTTTGTTGTTCCCATCTTTCTCTCATTACTGTAATAGACAACTCGGCTGTTTCTTCTTTGATTGTCCGCCACACTTACGGACCAACTGTGGGCAACGTGGAGACACCAGGGGACAGCGTTCTTTCAAAATAGGGTTCCAACAACAGTCCTGTAAAAAGAAACCAACAAGAACAAACATGGACCATTGGCACAGTAAGCCATGCACACGACTTACACAAACGAAAACTAAAACGGTGTCAACAACACAGCAGCACGCTCCGATACACAATTCGAATTCAAAATGCGTGCGCTTGCTGGTTTCGACCGCACGTTACATTACATACGAATTCCAGTGTCCTTCAATACAAAATTTTCGCTCCGTCTTCTCCTTTTACTCTTTGTGAGCCACATCAGTCCACTCAGGGATTCGTTTACGCTGAGACGTACACAACGTTTTCTTTGGAATTCGATACTCATAGAATGGTCTTACGCAGTTGGTTGGTTTGCTTGACTCCCGCTGTTAATCACTTAATCCATCCAAAGTGATTGATGGTTTAGTTTCAATTCTTAAGAAAACAACCCACTAGCAGCTTCTTGTAAATTTTTCCGAAATATTTGTCAGAAGCCTTTTTTTCTGGGTCCCAATCTGTCAAATATTCAGAAATTACGTAGATTCACAAATTACTGTGATCTGTTGGTATCAACGATGTTTTTATCTGAGTGAAAAGAAAAATTTTGGGCTATTTTTTGGCAACAGTTTGGCAACAGTTTTGAACTGTGGTTTGTCACTAAATTTTATGGACCTCTAAACAAAGACATAAGCGCTTTGAAAATCCCTGAGACACTTGGTTAACTGTAGCGCCGTTTCTCCTTATGGTTCAAGTGACCCTTTAGTGGTTCAGTGGTGTAAAGTGCGCAAGTCACTTACTGTGAATTTTGTGTCCGATTCCAATCATCCTCTATACATACCGACGTTTCCAACCTTACACCTGAATCCTCAACTATGTGCTGTTCAAAACACCTAACGTCTGTGCACAACATTGTAACCTGTCTTTTCGTTATCCCTTGCTGTGTGATTTCATTAGGTCCGACTGCTGTGAGAAAGAACCGACACTTAATTTGAATCACTAATTAAATTAAGCACTTAATCTACTAAATGTGTGTTCGCGTAAATGTCTAATATTCACCCGTCCGGTGCACATAACAAATTTTTGATTTAACGTGAATTGAAAACCACTAGTTTGAACAGCTCATCGGGGTTGTGTCTCGATGTGAGTAAAGTTCTCCATGGTAAACAGAGCGAACTCCTTAAGCAATATGCATATTTGTTTGCCTATCATATACTGAGGCCTCACGTTCATTTCGAGAGAACCTGTATTGAGTTTTTAAAAGGTTTATGAACCAGACAAAAAAAGAGAAGTATGCACAGAGTTCACTTCTTTTCCTGATAACATAACTGGAATTTTACACCAGCATCGATCGAGCAGGAGAGCGAATCAAACAGGCCCGGTTTCATTTAAGCCAGTTTAAGATTTTAGTTGAAGAAAATAATGAACCTTTCCCTCATGAAATCCTCATATCTAGCATTCATCATCCAATAACTTCATATCCTTTACTATGAAGAAGTGAATACCAATAATTATTTGATCAGAATGAAACTGCTTAAAGTGTAAACTAACCATGTCTAATTCGTACACAGTACATAGGAATTAACATCAGGGTAGCAGCCTTTCTAATTAATTTCTGATCAGGTGATTGACAAGCGATAGCAAAACAAATTTTAAGCTTTATAGAAGAGCTCGGAACAATTCGAACATATCTCCAGTGGTTTGCAATCTGGTAGTTACGTCAAGAACCCGCGATACTGTGAATGATTGACTTGACCAAAGAATATTTCCGTTACCCTAAGCTACCGAATGCTGTTTTGGTCCCGTCATTTTTCTGGGTCGCCGTTTGCAGCGTTTGACTGTTACCTTCCACATCAGAACAGCTGTTACAACTAAGCTATCTCTGTGGTACATGCTTGATGTCATATAATCGTCCCAGTACACTAATTGTGTTCATGTATTTGTTGTTGACTGCTGATGAGGTTTGTAAAAACTGCTCCTAGAATACTCTTAAACGCCTGTGTACGTCATGTACATCCAAATCAATTATCTTGTGGGCGTGTCACTACATAACTGGGTGCCAATATGCAACGCTGCCGAAGGGCTTAACAGTAAACGATATCCGATCTGAATAGGACGTTCAACAACTTACAGGAGCATTAATCCTCACGTTAATCGCATATCAGCGAAAGGGAAAGACCTTTTTATTCGTAAGTTACTGATAGCAACAAACACCTCCAAGTGACAGGACGGTTGTTATCAGGAAACAGTTCTCAAAACCAAATAATTCTATTCTTTAAAGAACAGTACGTCTACCAGATTGTTTGACTCACCATGAAATGTGCACAATTTGAAGACAAATTGTTTCTACGATCAATCCACGGGTCTTTTTTAGTTATAATTTCAAACAGTAGAAGCAAAGAATTTCTTTGTGAGTGCGATTTTGTAGTAAGCGAAATGTTTGATTAGAATTCATGTTTTTACTGTGTTCCTAGTTTTCCACCGCAGAAGTTTATTTCTTTTTTTGAAACTACATAGGAAACCACATCGGGACAAAGAAATATTTCATTTCGAAAAAACAGACGGCAGGCGGTCCAGTGTTCTTAGAGAATACTGGTTCAGAGTGTTATTGTTAAAAGTGGTGCCATAACTTTTCATGTCTTCACCCTCAATTTTTCGTTATTAAAGTAATACAAACACTTAAAAGTCGCTTTACATTTTGTGTTCTTTCACGTCCGCCAAGGGAAAATGAAAAGGTTCAAGATGTTTTTTGATGCCAATGGAAATGCCTCATTCATTTTTGCTGCACTTTTGAACTCGTGCTTTTGTTTATATCTACTGATGCACGACTAATTGCAGTGCGAATTAGAACGACAAAACGAAAGCTTCAGTCTTTTGACGACCATTGATAGCGACTGGCATTTTCATATATACATGTCCCCCTACTTGTCGAAGCAGACTCACAATGAGTTCATCACCTTAAGCGTAACGTCTTACACTCACGTTAATGCAATCAACATCAACTACAGGTTATTAGATACTAAAAACACACAGACCATTGCTCATACTCAACGAATGTTTTTTTACAAACACTGTCGAAACATTTGGTGGAGTCTTGAAGCAGTGTATCCGTCAAGCTCCCATTAGATAATAATTTACATAGTCTGACAAATTTTTGGCCTGTATACCTCAAAAGTGGTAGAAAATACTAATGTTCACTTTCGGAAGAAGCCGACCAAAATGTCTGTCAAGCCATGAAAGCTGTAGTAATAAGTGAGTAATGTTCAGTTTATGCTACTCAACCGCCTTACTACTTACTAATACCATTGGGCGTGGCTTTGTTTCCTTGTATTCATCCAATGGGCTGGTTAAAAATTTCATTGTATCACCAAGGAAATTGTAAACCAATATTGGTGAGGGAAGCATGATAATCACCAATCAGGTAATTGCAAGATAATCTCAACCATTCCACTTTTTATTATGCTTCATTTACATTTTTGTGAACTAACCACAAGTCACAAATGTGTGCCTCCAAGTTTTGATCAACAGAATACTTCACGTTTCCTGAATCGTAAAGTTGATGGAATAGATAAACAAACCCGGTTCACAGGCTGAATATGTGAAAAACGTCATGTTGCCTGTCTTTCTGTTCCGCTTAACTGAACACATCTAAGCGATGCCAACAAATGGGGATCAAATAACCACACATTGTGAATTCGTGGGATCAGACTGTATGTCGGGATTCCATCTAAGGTTACAATGTTCGCAGGCATACCCAAACTTAAGGGCACGCATACTATATTGCCTCTCCTATCTTCCAGCTGACAGCAAACCGGTCAGACGAAGAGCAGGTCTATTCTTTGTGTCAAATCCACTTGGTAAAGCGTAATCGACAACTCCGTTGACGTTGATTCAGACGGCCGGTCTAATGGAACTATCTTCCGAGTCTGAAAATAGAACAAACGACGAGATTTTCATAATACTATTGCGAAAATCACGATAACAATGCTCTCTCTCACTTCGAAGCTGAAGTGACTAGATAGTCAAGTTACACAGCAGAAAAAAGGTCGACATCAGGCAACTACAAACAATCTCGCGAATGTACGCCAGCCGAATGAAAATGAGTTCATTATAATAATCAGGTTTGCGTGAAGATGAGAGCGTTTCAAACAATATCAAACAATAACGTTTTAGTAAACTCAAAAAGATAATCAGAAAAAGAAAACAAAAATATTCTCCGTGTGCGACCTTGATAAAAAAAGGTCATCATGACTGTTCACAATAAGTAGCAGAAGGCAAAATAAAGGTAACCTCAAGAAAGAATTTCATAGAACAAACCAAATACGCCTCAACGAATTTAACGTTCTACGGGATAATAAACAGGAAACGACAAATCCAACACGATACTTTGACTAACGTTCGACGGACACTTGGCTATATCTGTCGGAATGTCATAATCTTCCGAAGCCATCAGTTCACATATTTGCACTTCGTGTACCAGGAAGCCGCAAACAGAATTGATAGGTACGTGATGTATCGTCACGTGACAGTTGATCTGTACTCAAGACACCATCGAACTAGCACGGCAGATGTAATACTGCTGTTAAGATGATAACACATTCTTTACTACGATCGGTTAAAATCCTAGTGAACGAAAAATGTCTGGCCGGTATATCAGCTTGAAGACAACAAACCAACTAAGGATGTCAGTATTATTTTGTCGTAACCAGATATAATACCTTTCTATGAAACGTCTTTTCTGCATGAAACATTCAAGCGAACCTTTTAAGGCAATTTTCCATGCCACTTATTTATTTGTTACAAAAAATGTTTGCTGCTGATCTACTACTAAGAAAGAAGATACTGTTGTCAGCCAGGTCGATTGTATAATTTTAGTAGAGGGTGCGTACTGTCGTTGGTGGTCTTGAAAGTGGATATTGAAGAATGACAGATAATAGGGAGATAAAACAGAGTAAGGGAGGCTGTACTGTAAAGTGAAGTGGAAAACCATTCTGTGAGAAGTATTCTGTCGAAGTTAGTCTCATCATATATATATATATATATATATATATATATATATATATATAGAAGTAGTTTGGTCCGATAATCTACCTGCATCGAAGTGACCAACATTTATTCCGGCGGACGAACCAACTTTAGGTTACATAAAATAAGGTACCGTAATATTATACTAAGAACTTCTCAGACAGTATGAGCAGAATAATGTAAGTCGTTGTCATAAGACACAACATGAAGAGTATTATAATTTGTTTTATTTAAGAGAAAAGTTAAAGATCCTCCAAATCCTGAAAATAAAGTTTGGGCAGAAACTGTACTCGATCAATTGTTTTGATTGGTTGGTACAATCAGAACAAATCAAGTAAAGAGTAGATATTTTTTGAGCTAAAATTGAAAGAATGTGTGCAGTAACTGGAAAAAGGTGATGGAATACACGTCCATAAATTTCAACAGGAAATAAAAACTCGTACAATCAACAGATTCAGTTGGATGTATGCGCGTAACACGAAGTCAGTTTTCAGTAATTACACATATTTCGAATTTCCTAAAATATTCTCAGGAACGTTTGCTAATTCAAAATAGCTCCGAACGCAACATGGTAATGCCAGTTTACTAATTAGTTTAACGTTGTTCATTACCGAACTCAGTTTGTGGTGCTGCAAATGTTCCACATGTAAAGTTGGTTATAATAATAATGCTAGTCTGTAAAATGTTATGGACTTATCATCTGCCGTTTATGTGGACACGCTGGTATGCGATTCTTAAAATACACGAAAATACAGCCCTACAACAATGATATCGTCTACCTCTTCGTGGTTACTGCATTTAAGATCCAACAGCTCTTACCAGGAACGCTGTGTATGGCGAGAAATATATATTTCTATTTACGTTCCGTCCTAGTGATACGTTTGTAATCGATATTCCAGTCAACTTATCAAAACATAAACCTATGCGGTGTTCATCTGTGTGAATTTTCTGTTGGCACCTCAATAATTGACTGCATGGCAGAAGGGTTCTTTTCAAATAAATATAGGATAACATAAAACTGTCCCACTTGATATGTTGCATACAAAGTTTACTGACGCGGCACAAGAGTGTTTGTCACTTCCAAAACGCCAGTAATATTGCTTGCCAAGTAACCACCGGAAAGCCCTCAAGCAGCTTGTATCAGTGATCAATTTAGGTTCACCCCGTTTTGCCAAATATTCCAGTATCATCACAGTATAACAGATGATAGGCGAAATCTGCCGATAAAGTGTGCTTCGTAAGGGAATGTTGTGATATATTTGTTTGGTAACCACATAATACAAAATTGTTTATACAGACGGTAAAATACTTGTGGCTTCAATTTCGATGGTCAACTTATAAACAAGTATTTGGTGTTACACTGAGTGTCATTAGTTGAATTCAGTACCCCACTCTCACTTAGATAACCAATTACTTGTCAAAACAAACAGTAACTATCTACTAGGTTCTGTTTACGAAACTAATAATTTTACACAATTATGTATTGTTTAACTGTTGTCACATGTATTCATTGGTTAACTGTAGCTACATGTTCTGAGTGTCAAACAGTGAAGGTTAACAAGCAGCTGAACACTTGAATGGGTTATCTTTGCGCACAGAAAATCTTACTCCGGGAATTGATTTGTGTGTACTCCAATGCAATGAACACAGTTCAAATAATCTGTTTTAATGAAGTATGGAGAAAAATATTCATCTAAGTGAACAGAGTCCCATGACTGATAACAGAAGTCACCGGATTGCTATCAATATAACGCACCTATTGCTGCGCAAACAGAATGGAGTGTGCGGCATAGATTCATAATTGCCTCAGTCACTTCGCGGAGAATTACGGTTACTTACTACAGAGATCAACATACTGGACAAATAATAACATGTAAAACTTTCGCCTGCAAGCAGTCAATCAGCCCACATCAAGTAGGATCGGTTCCATTCTCAACATCGTTGATGGAACCTCGGTGGTTGTCGGTGAGCAGTATGGGATTTCCGATGTCTTGAGCATATCTCGCTGAGCTGCATGACAGAACTTAAATATGGCAAATGGTATGCACTCACGGAAAGTCCGAAAGGTGCATCTGCTTAATGGTCATATCCAATTATGCGATAGTTTAGAAATAACCTCAAGATGAAATATGTGGTTTGCTAACACACGACAGTCTTGACGACAATATTGAGTGCCCTCCAGTGTTTAAGAAGCCGCTGTACTTCTGCAGTGGTTTGTGGGGAAATATTTTTAAACAGAACACATTTCTGTTGTTTTGAAAAGGTTAAACTTTGGAGATTGTGGAAGGTGTGTTTAAATCTTGCGGACATTAGTACATCATGTAATAGGTGTATCGACATGGTACAATTCTCATATCCATTGACATCCACTTCAGACAACATTTGGTGGTGTAGAATGACAGGAAGCTAAATAACGTGCAAGCCCGTATATACAACACCATAGTTGAAGTTTCACTAGCAGTTTAAGCGATCAAACTTCAACACCAGGAGTATACACACAAACGCTGGTACATAATACAAAGAAGTCACAATCCAAAGATAGAGCCGGCTGGTCGAAGTCAGAATCAAGTTTTGGCAGGATGACAGGAGTTTTGACAAAGTAGTAGCGAAATACGTTCAGAATATTAACATCGAACATAGTGATCGGCAACCGCTTCAGCTCCCTAACCATATTACTATAGCTTCTTCTCAGTATAGCTGTTCAAGTACCGCAAAAACAGATAGCTTAGGGCCTAGTTTATGGTTGACGTGAATGAATGTGATTGTGTGTTGGCTTGGGTCTTAAAGTTTCAAAATTGTTGATTCCTTACAATTCACTTATTTATTGCCTGGTCGAAGGTACCAACTGTCTGTTTGCCTGTTTACTGTTGAAAATTTCCATTTGACTGCATGTCGATTCACTCATCCTCTTTCTATGAACATTTTCATTCTTCGCCAATCCCTTCTCTAACTTTGTTCTATTAAGCTCGGTAATGATAGTTCTAATTTTTTCCTCACATTTAAGCTCCATCAAACAACATTTACCAAACTATTAATCGATCACAGAACATGTCTTTTCATATTGGATCGATCAATGAAGTTAACATCACACAGATCATACCATTTTCATCCACGATTTCTTGACACCTGGAATTCAAGACTTCGAATAGCCCTGGAAGTAGTACTAGGATTGGAACCTCCCACTTAATTAGTAAGGAGAAGACCTCGAATTGGTTGCAATATGCTATTCATATTCTTGAGATAATAAGCCGAATTTATAAATGTATAAGTATTAAAGAAATCACAGTCTGTCGTTTGCTGATCGTACTAACACATACGAAGTCACAAACTTTACATTAATAGGTGCGCTGTAGGACAAGGAAATTAACAAATAACGGAAGGCGTAACATTGAGGCTGTTCATTTACGTTTGATGTGGTGTCTTTAACGCGACATTTAGAGTGGTCCTTTGTTATATTGCCCATTGTGTCGGGGTTTGGATGAGCGATGAATCGAGAAGATTTTCACCACAGATTTACTCCACTTCTTAAAATCTTCAACGTCTACGTTTGTTTTCATTTTTCGCCATCCACAAAAATACAACTGCCACAATGTCCACCGGCCTCACTGTAGGGACATAATGTTTTTCCACTGTCCAAATAAACGCACGTTGTGTGTTAACCATGCGACGTACCTCATCAAGTTATTTCATTGTCAAATCCTTGTAATTTAGTTTACATGCTATCTTCATGAAAAACAAAGTTTCAGCGAACAGACCGTTTTCGGTAAATTCTCCTCTTTGGCGGGTACAATCATTTAATATTAAGTGAAAAGTTACAATGCTACTGATCAAGGATTACTGAAGGGGCAATGTAATTGGATAAAAGATTAACACTACTTCACCGCAGTTAGGAACACAAACGAAGTTGATTCAAATTAGTCAGTGTTAATCAGGCTGGGACAGTAGGACGGGGACAAATTTGTTCACGGGTTGAGCGGCCGTGTTCGGCCAAGAGAGCCTCAGGGTTTGAACGAATCGTTTATGCACACACAGGTCCGAGTGACGTAGTCGGATTGCGACCGCCTCGGCAATCGACAGGATGTGGCATTTGACCTCTCGTGACAAGGTGGCCTGGACCCGATAAACGGCAAGAAATGCTGCCTTCGTGTTTGTGTTGATTACAGTCGACCAAATGGCCCAGAATGGATGAATTGATGCGTTTTGTTGTCCGAGAGTGAAGCCAAGCGGGGCAGTGTTCACGGATTCTTTCAGATAAGCGTGTAGTAGTGCGACCTATGTATGCTGAACCATAGGAACGATCAAATGAAGAGATCAAAAAAGAGGCAACATTATTAGGCACGTTATCCTTCAAATTCAGTGGAACCGCCAGTTTCGGCTGAAATGTAACAACAGAGCTAGCGGCACAATAAGTCGTGTTGATAGCATTGGCGATTTGACGTGATATCAACTCTGCCGCTGAGTCACCCTAGAATGGCAACGATAAGTAGACGTTCTTCTTATCGGCAATGTCCACTGAGGGTCGCGGTAGTCTATCCTGCATGTTAGTTTTGACGAACTTTTCTGAGTAGGCGTTAGTACTAAGAATCTCCCGTAAATTCCTTAGTTCCTCCTCTATCGTGTCATCTGTACAAATCCTCTTTGCTCTGCTCGTCATACAACGTATTAGACCACGTTTGAGAGTGAGTGGTACGTAGTTATGGAAGTGCAAGTATTGACCAGTCCATGTTTTCTTCCTAAATACGCTCCTCTGTAGTGAACCATCTAGTCTGTGTATCAGTGCCACGTCAAGAAAAGATATTCGTCCGTTTATTTCCTCCTCCAAAGTGAATTCAGTGTTGTTGTGAGCCTTGTTAATAATGTCTAGTAGTTTATGCGGGTCTTCTAAACTGTCTACTACGCAAAAGATATCATCTACATATCTTCGGTAATAGCTTGTTTCTTTATTCAGATCATCCAACTTGTTGTTTTCAAGCATGCTGATGAAGATGTCAGTAAGAACTGGTCCCAGTGGAGAGTTCATAGCAACGCCATCAACCTGCCGGTATAGCTCTCCGTTAAACTGAAACTGGATATTGTTTGTGCAGAACAATAATAATTCTTTGAGATCTTCTGCGGGCAGTCTAATGTTAATTTGGTGATTCTCAATATAGTGACACAAAAAATTAATGGTTTCTGTCAATGGTACGTTAGCAAACAACGACGATACATCAAGAGACAGCATTTTCTTGCCCGTTACGTTAAGGTTTACCGATGAATCCACGAATTCGAAAGTATCTTTTAAACCGTATGTAATTCTTTCTTTCTTCAAGGGTTTCTACTAGCCACTGAGAAGCTGTATGTTAAGGGGAGTTGCACATGTCAAGTATCGGTCTGAGTGTTATTCCATCCTTGTGTATTTTAGGCAGACCGTATAACCACGGAATAAGAGATCCTGTCGGACGTATACGATCGAATACTTAGGTGTTAATCGAATCAGCTTGTTTCATTCTACGCAGCATACGCGATAATCTCATTTCGATTGCCATGGTTTTATCTTTACCAATCTTTTCCCTGTGGAATTTCGTTCTATCCAACAAGAGGTTCAACATGTTAGCAACGTAATCGGCCCTATCCAACAGAACAATTCCTGCTCCTTTATCAGGTTACGATATCATAACAGAATGATTACTTTTCAAAACCTTCAGCGCCCCTAAGTGGGACTTTGTGAGCAATCCCAATCGTGAGGTCGTATAGATTAGATACTTGTAACAGGCGTTTACGACGGTAGATTTAAAGTGTTCGGAATTCAGTTCAGAAGACGGATGTAAATCTCATAACTGACTGTTGAAGTTTTCAAACTGAACTTCCAGATCTAATTGCTTAACTTTGCCACCTGGGTAACATAATTTCGGACCAAGCGACAAAATTTCAATCAATGCCTTACTCATGGTCATTGAACAAAAGTTATGAACGTACCGCTCTGGTTGGGCTGGAAATTGCATCTGTGGCTTTTTCGGACTGACTTTGAAGAGTAAACAGGTCTTCTTTTATCTATTTTCTCTCTCTCTTATATAATTGTACCAGCCAAAGAGAAGAATTTATCGAAAACAGTCTGTTCGCTGAAACTTCGTTTTTCATGAATGTTACGGGGACTTTCAATTATCTGTAACACGCTACCTTGCACACAATTATTGGAGTAGGTGGATTTCAGTTAACTAGAAATGTAAATTGAGACGTCAGCCTGAGGAACCTAAGCGGATCTGCCTAGTTTAGGGAATTTGAAGTTGCATTCATTTTTGTCAAATAGGGACCACTTGAACCACTTAGAAATCGGCGTTGACACTCTTCATCTGGCCCTCAGTTTCCGATCTGTTGCACATAAGTGTGCTGCTTCCTCTCACTGTGGTCCTTTTTTCTAAGTTTGTGTCAATAACATGTGAATGAAAATAACAATACTTTCTGCTGTCATTTTCATATATTCACATATTAAATTACATACATATGCTTACGTCTACGTACCTACTCACTCACTCATTTACCTACTTACGTGTACTTAGTTACTGTACCAACACTCATGGTTGCTTATATTTATTGTTACCTGTGTTTACCTATACCTCCCAAAGAACCGAAACACACAACTTAAATATCTCCATTTTTTTCTTTCAGGATAATCTGTAATCATAGTTAGTTTCATAACTCACTCGATAAAATGCCTTGGATGATTAGAAGAACAAGTTACAAAACAAAGTAAACGCTTCTGTTTTGTCAATAGGTGTGTAACCAAAAATGTACAAAATATTTTTCCATGTCAGGTGAGACGTAAGTCAACTGGAAACTCGTATACTGTTCGATTGCCACAGGCCAGACTATCATAACTGTTGGATTTGTTGAAGTTCGTCTGGTACGCTTGTCGTTTTTTTTGTCTGGTATGATGCGGAACGATGAATCTACTGAGGAATGTTTGGTTTGTTTGTAGAAAGCCGATCCTTAATTGACCCTCGCTTGTCCTTGTTGTGTGCAGTAAACGATTATAACGAATTTTATACCATAATTGCATATAAAATGGTTACTTTCTTCCTTTTTATAACTATCGTTGCCTACATGTCAAAACTTCCTTCCTGTTGTTGTTTGATACGTCCCCATCTTCATCTGTACCCGATTGTTTTAATGAGGTAATTTCCCGTTGACTGCTGACTGTTTGCGAACAAGTGCTTCACTGCCCCATTCTCAACTACTTTGTTAGATAATTTGTGTACCAAGGTGATTCAAATCCAAAGTGAGAAAGTACCTTTGTTTTAATTTTATTAAACAGTACAGTATAAATTCCAATCCTTTCGATCGCCGTTTCTGACATTTTTTGGACTTGAAAGATAGTCCCATTGACCCGAACGTCTAAATAAGTTTTATTGGAATTGTCGAATACACGTTACTGAGCGAAGTACCCTAAATGGCCAGAAGCGATTTAACACTAACCTTGATCAACTTCATAGTTACGAATTTTAGCATACAAACTTACTTCAGCTCAAACAATCCAAAGTTTCTCATCCCTAGCAGCTGTGATCACTTGAAATCTCACAGATTTTGATCAAGTTTTAAGCACTGAACATATTATCCACAGGATAACAGATAGCAAACATTATCGTCAGCCTGGTCGGATTTATGATATCTGATTACATCACATCATAATGGGCTCAGAAACCTACAGCCAAAACTTAAAACCCCTGGGGCTACATGTTCGTAATCAGGATGAATACGTCAGATAAACGTAATGATTTATTCACAATATCTTGCAATCCCCTTGATCGATGTTAAGGAACTGTGTCACATGATTTGGATTAAGATGACATGTGTTTATTAGCTCTAACTCCACCAGCATGTTATCTGTTAACTCCAATGAGCCTACGTAAATGTTTTGTTTAGACGATTGATAAAAAATCCAAAAAAACGTTTGCCTGCTGTGAGTTTACATCCATAATAAAACCCGGTGTATTCACGATATTATCTAGAAAGTGGCTTCCTTATTGGTGGAATGCTTGTCGTCACCCAGATGGGTTACAGCCCTGCCTGATGCCGTGTTATTCCGGTCAGCGATCAACCATGAGTGGTGAGGTCTACCTGTTTTATGGAACAGCCGCCCTATAGTAAGAACAGCCTTAAAGGCTCAACATGGAAAAGCTGATACGTAAACACGAAGCCTGGTTGTAACCCCCACCATCTTGTCTTCGATTTTCTCATGAAGACAGAGATTGAACGGAAATGATACGTGATTAGGCTGCATCCTGTTGACCACTATAATTAAGACTGAATGGTTAGCACAAGAGACTTAAGTGACCTGGGGTTGTGCAAAACGGGCGTATCGTCTTCAGAATAATGCGTGCTGTCTACTCATCCCATGTGAAAACAAATTACAAGAAACACAATTCGATTTTCTTATTTGGCAGTAATAAAAAACTTCGCATTGGAAGCAAAGGCTGCCGCACGGCACAGAAATAGTATTCACGTGATTGCCGACATGAGTTGACAGGCCGTTACTGTGTCTCATAATGATACGATCGGGCAACCTGATCATCACCCACAAGCGTAAGCGGTTGAGAACCCATACGTGATAATCCGGTCATGAGGTTATCGACAAAGTGCCCAATATGAATGTCTGGTGAAATTGTGACTGGAGTCAACTTCTCGGTGGTAGAAAGAACATGCCCGACAGATGAGTTCTAACAAGAACGAAGCTAAAGTCTAGTGTTGTCTTAGAAACAGGCTAGTTGGAAAGTAGATCAGAACACGAATATCGCGACCAAGTAAGCTTTGATTAAGTTGAATAATCATTTTTAGTTTCAAGTCATACCTCTGGACTATCGTTAGTCATGACAGTGGTCCACAAAGCGGTGAAATAACAGGTGAGCTTAATTATAAGGAGAAAAAGGAGGGAGACGAAACAATGGAACAATATAAAAAGGAAGATCCTCCAAACTTGCGGACACGGATTGGCAGTTGATCGCCACACAACCTTATTGAAATATTTCCCCAGTGAGTGATATGCATGGTCACGAATACCCCCTCCAAATAAATGGTACCTGTCAAATCGGATTAGCGGCACGGTTAAGGTTTGTGCACTCCGTGATCACGACATCGTTTGACAGCCTTGCAGTTGCGTCCAATTGCTGTGAAGATGAGTGGTCGTATCATGCTATTCATATCGCGGCTATTCAGTAGTAGGACCAGGGCATATATTTTGACATCGTACAAGCCACAGGAGAAAATGCAGGAAGGAACATCAGAGTGTAGCATCGCTCATAATGGACCCTGCTACTTAATGGAACTGAGCATAGACGTTTGCGGCAGCCCAGACGGTCTGGAGCCGAATACCGCGTGCGAATGAGTGGTTTTGTTTCTGATCCCGTTTAAACGCTTAACGCTTTGTCGAATAAACAACCCTTGTGCCATCCGCGTTCTTGGATCACAACACAACCACTACCAGTCACTCCGAACAAGGAACCGTGCGGCAGACAATCCTTTGGCTCACAGAGTACCAATCCACAATAGTGAATGTTGGTCATTTTCGATAATTCGAATATCTGTCGCGAACTTGCACGTTTGCCAAATGCACTGCGACTAATTGTCGCATTGCTTACAAAGTTAGCCCTTTTGATCTTGACTAACTGGTAGAAACAGCGGTGATCGACTGTCAAATATTTGGACTGCATCTTCCGTACATGTAGGGAATGATTCTGGTCCACAGAACAGAGCGGAACGCACACAGTTACGTTGTAAACCCTTTTTATGACCTGCAAATGGACGTCTTTACGACGCCATAAGTGAAGAATTTTCGCAAATGCACTACGATCTTTCGCAATCCTTGTGAACGCTTCAGGCTGACGTGGTGATACTACCCAAGTAGTTGAGGGGTTTGAGATCATCGAACAACTCGCCCGCAATGAAAAAAAAACAGTCAGTTTCAACCCAATTTTATAACAACGTTACAGATTGGAGGTACAAAGTGCATAACACACCGACAAGTCATATAATTTAATTGGTTCACCATGGTCCACAAACTAAATGTTAGTCAGCATACAGCCTGACATAGGCTCCAGTCGGAGTTCCTCGAGATCTCTGAGCGCTCCATCCAAAACTTACTCCACTACATAGTGAGAGAAGAAGGGGGAAACCGGACATCCTTGTCGAACATCCTCTGGTATGAGGATCACTTGAGGTTGCAGCGCATAACTGCACATTCTGCACTCTAAACGGACACACAACGAGTTCAACAGATTGACATAGTTCGGTAGGACTCCCTTGCGACGAGCACATTCCCAGAAAGCCTGTGGGGAAATGAATCAAAACTAACCTTTGTGCATGATAAGATACCATGACCGTTGGCTGAAGAAAGGTGTGCCGATGGTACACTGTTTGGTCGATATCTCCGTGACCACGTCGGAATGCAGCCTGTCTTTCTCATACCCGGTTCTTTCTCTGTTTAAGAGACCGTTGCACTGTAGGATGCTATACAGTCAAGACTAATACCTCTGTGGTTGTCATGTGATTTGAGTGCTGGTAAGCACCATTCATGGAACACATTTTCAGGCTTCCATCACAGATGGAAGATTGGGAACAGTGCGGATAGCCATCCGTTCTCACTATCTTTGAACAGGGCACGAGGAGGAATCTCCGGATCTCAATAGCTTAAACTCCAGTGTCACTTCGTTTTCAGAGGGGAATCGTTTGGAACTTCGCCGGTACCCACGCAATCCCCATCATCTTCGGTTGGGTTAGCTGGTTCAGTTTCTCAAATTGCTTACCGTATTCACCGATTGACGCCAACAAACTGCAAATTCGTGAGCCTTATTTTTCACATATAATCTCACTAACACTTAATCAACGGTTATCGCAACCGTAACTCAGAGAAAACAGCACCGAGCTATTCCCTGATATAAGTGCTCTTTCCGTCTCTTTAGCCCTTCCGAGCATGTGAATTTCACGTTCCTCAAGCTACTCCCCTTAAGTTAGCATTTCGCCTCACGGTGTTTTTTGTCACATCCGACTTCAGGACAGAGCATTCGAAGTCTGTAAGTTCTGCTGAATCAACAGAAATCCGAGTCTGCTGTACTGGGGGTGTTAGTTTGGAATAGACCTTTCTCAGGACTTGCTGCTCAAGAGGTAAACAGGGAACAAGGACATTTTTGAAAATGTAGGCTGATCTCAAAAGCTAGTCATACTCACAGCTAGAACTAAAGAAGACCAAGACTAACAGTCAAGTAATTTCTATCAGCTGTCGATAACTGATCAATCAGTCTTCGATGTTCTTCTAAGTTCTGAATTATGTGAGTACATGAAGACTGTAAACTACGATGTAATGTTGACATTGTGGCTCGTAACTAAATTATACCCTCTAATGGACAAAATGGAGTTTTGTCTTCGTAAAGTTTCACTCAATAATGAGTGCAAGAATCTACTTCATAACAAGTTGGAGATATATCACCTCATTGCTGATTCAAACCTTCTTTCTGTTTTAGGTTTACACAATTCAAGACAAAATGAATACACGAGGTAGTTTACAGTGCACGTCCCCAAAACGCGCAGTTTATATGGACTACACTGTCCCCCCCTAAGAACCATTTAAGGCTGACGTATATGCATTGCCCAAATGATAAGTGATCTAGGGCAAATGGTTTTTGTTGTGGACGTTTTATCATGCATTGTTTAATTGATAGTTGGTAAATGTCAGTTGCTCGTTCGTTTAACATTTACTCGTTTACAGGGGGTGTCTCCATTTGTTCAGTCCATTGTGTAAGCAATAGCAGTTGCTCATTTGGAGTGTTTTGAAGTCCTCTGGTTCCAACAAGTGACAGTGATGTCAAGCCAAATTAACTCACTCGGTCAGGCTTGCAAGAGTGTGGCTCATATATGTGAACTAAACAAACATCACCTGATGAGAAAGCCTGTGCCATACTGCCAACTTCGTAAGGTGGTGTCGTGATTCAACAGTTTGTCACTCATATGCCAATAGTTTGGTTTGTCCAGATCAGTGAATCGAGTTTAATAAACAAAGATCATCTGTAGACCAGATTGAGAAATATTACTAGGATGAATAACCGACATACCTCAGAGATCAAATGATATTTTTTTACGTTGTTACCTCAAAATTGTGATCACTCAGCTGTTGCTCGTCTGTAAATGTTTAGTAAATCTGAGCGATTGCAACCCACTATACGTAAAATATGCATGTTGGATCAGTGTTGACTGAGAATCACGAGCCACCCTGCTTACTTTTCGTTTTAAAGCGTGAACTTTTCTGAGGCTGCTTGAAAACTGATGGACAGCATGGACAGAGAAGATACACGAATTAAATATTCCAGTCGACCACGTGAAGCTGATCTTGGTATGGTCCACCACGGGGAAACCTCAGTTATTCTAGCAGCACTTTGAGATTTTGTGTGGAATGGAAACCCGACATGACATGATATTTGCCTCCTCTATATCATTTTTCTCATTACCACGTGATTCTAATAATTACTGATAATGTGCCATACCTCAAACGAGACTTCGTTCACTGAACATGCCTCAAATTTTCAACCCTAGACTGATACATAATCAGCGAAAGGCTAATTACGTAACCAGTTTGAACAAAGTATCTGCGAATGAGTGTGATGCGCAGCGGTAGGGATTTGAATGCATAAGTTAAGGAACATCATGGACAGCCTTGATTTTACAAACTTATCTCAAACACCCAGATGTTTTGATTGGATTGGATATCATACAGATTGATATTAAATATTGCCAGCTGCGAATCGATATATTATAGGCCTAGATAGCAACCTTCAATCATTTGGGAGCAGGCATGCACAAGCAAATTCGAGCCATACAACGGGTGCAGAAGAATATGAACCTACGTAAACCTTACCGAGAGGTTAGAAGTAGTGCCGATCGTTTAGGAGCAGGCGCCAGACGTTTAACTTACCAAATGACCACTGGTATAGTTAGTTTATATACCTGCCTTTCCACTGAAAAGTCAAGTATATAAGCCAAATCTCCGCGTTACAGTCAATATATAGTAACAAAATGCAATGTATAGAAACTCTTAGTAACTCGATTGTTGAGTTAAGGGTGATAACCTTAGCCAATAAAAACAATATCAACCCGAGGGTGACATGCTCGACATTTGTTTACAAGTTTAGTGATAAAATGCTTGAGGTAGAACGTTTGATAAGTGAACAAAACCCTGTAATTTTTCAAAATTCGGACGTTGTATTGAAAAAAGCATATGAGGTGAAAGTGCGGAAAAAATGAGTGCATGGAATCAGTAAGTTTTCTTCTCAGCAAGTCTGCATCATGCCTTACAGGATTTCCTGATAAATACTTTGTGATTACTGATGATGGTTTTTATATACGGGGGGGAGTCAAAAAGTAATGCCAATGTTTTCAATTCTGGTGAAGTTTTCCATAAAATTACCTGAATGTTTCCCTAGTTATAAATGATTATATCATCTACGTTATGTAATAGTTTGTCTCTTACTTTTCATGTTTTTAGACTCACAGAGAAAATTTAAAATGGCTGCCCTCGTAGAGTTGCGTTAAAAACAAAGAACAGTGGTTGAATTCATTGTTGCTGAGGGGGAAACCCAATGAACATTCACAGACGATTAACAAACGTGTTTGAGGACCATAATGTAGATTATAGCAACGTATGCAGATGCAATGTATGCAAGATGAAAAGGTGAGAACTATGAGCGTAGCCGATAAACCCCGTTCTTGTCGTCCATCCGCGTCTGTCAATTCTGTCACTGGAGCGAAAGCAGATGCTCTGATCAGAGAAGACAGGCGTATAACTCTTGATGATTTGGCCCCATGAAAGAGGGTTTGAGAGGCAAACATTATTCCAGTGACGAGGAAGTGAAAACCACAGTGAGGAAGTGGCTCAAAGAACAGACAACAAAATTTTACTAGGCAGGGATACATGCGTTCATTCAAAGACGGAACGTTGCTACTGAGCGTCACGGTGACTATGTTGAGAAGTAGGGGTGTGATCCATAGAGGACCAGCTTTATTTTGATGTATAATACATGTTCCTGTGTTGGTAATTATACCCGTCCGAAATAAAATGGCATTACTTTATGACTTCCGCCTGTACACTGAACGTCACCCACAATTGATCGCAGCTGTTGCATTTCCACTGACGTTCCAGGCTGCCCCTCCAGTAGTCGGAGTTTTAGTCCCGGTCGTGGCAAGGATATGCACTACCAACACGCACTAACAAGAGCGGAAGTCGAGTTTAGTGCTTTTTTTCGAAAGAGGCCGATTGGAATGTTCATGGGGATGCCGCAGCAGCAATCAATTGTGAGTGTTGTTTAATGTATATGAAATAATTTGAGTAACACCAATACAATTTGAAACTTTGGTTGGGTAGACTCATTAATAAGATTGTACATTTTTCTTTATAAGGACCGAAATTCAAAAGGAAGGACTGCAATTGATATTGAAATCAAACATTGATTATTTTGCGTTTCGTTATCCGTTAAACAGACTGAACCAGATGCCACTAAAATTGAATATGGAAACGTGTGGTTTACAATGAAGCAGCGTTATTTTCAGAAAATAAGATAACATAATGATATTTTATTGATTAGCATGCTTTTTCCCGGCAAAAATTTGCACAACAACAATCATTCAGACTAGGAAACAAGACAATCTGACATTTGGAAGCATCGAAAATGTGAGAAAGAGTAACAATGACACATTTTCAGTCTATCAGGCAAAAGTGAGGGAGGAATTACCATGGAGAAATAAACAGTCTAAATAACACTGTCAGTGTATTAGAACAGATGCGATTTGAAGGGAGTTAACAAATTGCTTATCTTAAGGAGAAATTGAAAATGACAAAAAAAATTGTCTTGCAAAACACTCGATTTAATTGATTAGGTTTGTTAGACATATCTGTTTTTGCACATTTTTTGTGTTCGATCAAGAAAAAGTATGTGGGCAAATGAGTCGTTTTATACATTGTTTGACCCTAACCGAACGTGGACAGCCGACCTAGTCGACGAGCAGTTTTACTTCAGATTAAAGTAGGAAATATAGCTGACTTTTATAGTATGACTATTATGGTTTGGTTTATAAAGAAGTCTGGTTAGATACTGTTGATAAAACAATATCACTTTTCCCGTGTTAGGAGCCAGCGCGTGTGGAAATTAATGAGGAGTCTAGGGAAAAACGTTCTGCTGTGGCATATACAATACCAACAACAATAAGACAGAAAATATAGGGGTCAGTAACACTTTAAATTGTTACCCGCTGAGTACGTCTGTAGTTCGACATGTGTGAGGGATTCTACAGACAGTGTTATATACTTCATTTTCATCTGTCTACTTCATCTACATTGAAACTGCTACAGATCGATTACAAACTATCAGAAGCCTTAACGTAGTCTAGGATCGGACAGTAAATAAACAGTCGACCACATAATTTATAAACCGAAAAGTCGGAACTAAGTTATCGTTAAGTTCCTTCTCAAAGGTTTCTCAACCTGGCGTGGATAGTCCCCCTCGTGTGAACACACTGAGTCAATAAATATAACAGTGGACCACAGAATCAACGTTTGTATGGACTGCAGTACACACACTTCACCACTTTTCCTCGGCACATTTGAGAGTGAGATAAAAACTAAACTTGTCTTACTTACCACAATCGTTTCTTCTGCACACCGTCGCCTCAGTGTCTGGACTGTTATTGTTTTCCCCTGTCTTTAACACGCATGTCCTTGCATGTATGAATCGTCACGCTGCTAAAGGAAACTTATTACGATGTGCCCAAGAATCTCGAAGGGTTAACAGACTCATACAGAACCAGATTTACAATACTTACAAGCAGTTTACTTAACGACGAAAGCCGATATTGCTTGTGTATACGCGATTCTGTCTCGAATACTTTGAAATGATATTGTTCGTAGATAAGTTCACTTTGGAGAATTAACATGTAGTAAAATTATTTGTGTGCGTTAAGTCTAAGCCTAAATATATCCACCGATGACGACCTCACTGCGGACTCCTGCAAATTGTATCAGGTTAGAGATATATTGAAGCTAGAATGTTCTTTACAAATCAGTTGGTTGATTTATTTTGACACAATTAACAATTTGTTTGATAATTATGAATCTAGAAGTTCTCTTGTTTACAAAAGAAGTGTACGTGGCTCTCAACCCTAACTTGAACTGTGGAACATAGTTCCACTAGGAGGATTTCAGTTCTCGAATCGTATGGGGTACGGATAATCTGGAAAGATCTGTGCAAGTCGTACCAGCAGTTTTGTTGTTTCGACCTCGGCTCTGGCATTGCTATTCTACTGATTGTAGAACGGACTGCTTGTACGATGTTCGAATTCCCACTTTTGGGTGGGCGATTCAACTTTGATGTCATTGAGGTCCGTTCTTTAACAAGATCGCGCAAGTTGATTCCGGCGTTTATTAACAAATACACTGAAGGTAATATTGCTCAGGTATTTAAACTCATAGGAATCGTCTAAATGGTATATTATGACCAAGTTTTGCTTGGTGTCGAATGTAAATATACCCACAGATATTACATGCCAAGGTCTTTGAGAAATATGACGCATCAGCACCGTTTCCTCAGCTTGATCTAGGTCATCAGTCAGACGCGCAGTGTAGCTTCGTATAGAGCCGTTAGCGGAACTTAAAACCAGATGCTAATGAGGGGGACCCGCCGGGAAATCCTTCAGGATACGCTTGTTAACTGCTGTATATGTTAGCTGAATATGCTCGAACGCCTTTCGAAGACACTCTATCGGAACTGTATTTTTTTCTACTTCGAATAGCATGCCATATTTCTGTATAAACTGATGACGGTCGCCAAAGAAGATTACCAGTTTCTCTCACAACACCTTACCGTTAAGTTGTCCGTTCCTATTTGTTTCGGCCAATTATATTGGGGTAACGTCTTGTACTGTTACCTCTTCAAAACATGTGCCTAAACTGGTTTCCTTCAGAATGTTACCTGTAGCCTTAGGTTTGTCAAACTGATCTTCGAAGGAAGAACACTTTCATATGCTCTTGACAGCTAGTTAGTTATACACATTTGAGTTAAACGCTTTGTACTCCGATAGGCATTCTGTGGAGTCTTTACAGCGCAGCGATCAGCACAATCATCACTGCTAAAACTAGTTGCTTGTGGTCTGTTTGATCTAGTGCTTCCTGGCCAGGTGTATAAGTGCTGAAGTGTTCCATAGCAAACTTCACTCCTAGAATTTTCTTCTCAGGTTTCGGAGAGTTTCGCTCAGTTGGTAAAAGGCTTCTGCATTGGTTATCTACTCTTTCATTTTGTGCTAAAACGGCAGTCTAACTAGTTTAACTGCTATCGTTTTGTACAAACAGAAGTAGTACCAGATTGCAGTGATTGCTTGTAAGACCCTCGGCAATGACTCAATGAATTTCACTGGATGTTGCCTTCTTCTCACTTTCGTTGTACTTATTTACGGGCCAACATACAGGTAGGATACACCAAAACGACTAAGACGTCCAGTCACAAAATTGCTCCCACACCCTCAGGAGTTGGTCTCATAACTATAGCCACTGTCTGTTCCGGGTCTACTGTTAGTCTACCTGACCTTAACAAACGTCTGTGATGAGTGACCATTTTTTATCTGATCCTCACTTTGTTACGCGACTGTCGAAGTCATTAACTGATACAACACTTTAGAAATGTCTTTGGTTTAAGTCACCATCTTTCAGAGATTCTTTGAAAAATACTACACATACGACACATGTCAGTTATTTCAGCTAATCAGGCGTTTAAAATGAACGCTTTCGAACACTCCTGAAGGATAATTTTAGCCCCAATGGTAAAACCGAACATCTGAAACTTCAAGAATGGGTTCAAAATGTGATAGAATGATTGAAGTGGTCAACTAATTTTAAATGTTAACACTCCGAAGATCTGTCTACCTTCGTGATCAGTCAGGTTTTACCGAGTTCCGACATAAAGTCGTCTATGGATGGTAAACGACAACATCCTGTTAGAAGAACAATATTCGGAAAATTAACTGCCCGAAAATCAAAGAAATTCGACTGGCCCGGTCAGTCAGTTTCCTCATCGGAAAAATCATATTTGCTCGAATGCCTATCACGTATGACAAACAGAACCCCTGGGATTTGAAAACCAACTAGAGTAACATCACCAATAGCAGAACGATTGCCTGACAGTGGATTCAAAAACACAAAAACAATGACCAAACAACTGAGATGAAGTTAATTTGTGCAGAAATTCATCGAGGTTAATAGTGATAAATCTGGATAGCCTCAGCCTCTAATGTGGGCTGTATATCACGGAAGTATGCCTAGTCTTCAGATTAGTCGCAGTCACGGTTAGAAAAGTTTTAACGTCTCTGGCCTTATCATTCACTACATTAAGTTGTTAATTTTCTACATG
The DNA here is from genome assembly GCA_013368495.1 of Paragonimus heterotremus. Classification (NCBI taxonomy): domain Eukaryota; kingdom Metazoa; phylum Platyhelminthes; class Trematoda; order Plagiorchiida; family Troglotrematidae; genus Paragonimus; species Paragonimus heterotremus. Next base: position 335,963 of record LUCH01000045.1, on the reverse strand, counting down.
CATTTTGGTCTTAATTTTTAGGCCGGATGATATGAAATTAACCGATGCCCCGGAGTCCAGCTGGCATTTTTGTGTATTCAACAATGAATCTGCAAATATAGCACTCTATCTGCCTGAGCCGTTGAGTCAGTTTAGCAACCCTATATCAATTCTATTGGTCACACTCATCGTAGGTGATTTGCACTCTGACTGAATGATTGCACTTCTGGCAATTCATGCCTGTCTTTTGCAGGCTGGACAATTTTTTCTGCGAAGATATCGGCCCTTAGAAAACTAGTATCAAATCAACACAGCTCTTTATCTGAATTTTTCTGTAGCACCTATCACCTGGCCGTGGTCAGCCTTTAGTAGATTCATTTGTCTGTTCTGCTCCGTCTTTGCCATTACAAACGTTGCTGCGTTGTTCCTGCCATCGACGCTCAGCAGCAGTGATCAGTGGGCTAGTTAGAGTCATCTAAACTTTCTTCTATTCAAGGAACAAGAACCATCAAGTTTAGCGCTAGGTTATCTAGGTGTTGTTGAGTTTCTTTAATTTATTTCACGGACGAGAAGCAGTAGTAAAATGGGGAAACTGAACTGATCCGAAAGTTGCACCCTTTTATCCGTTGGTTCGGCTCTGTTTGCAACTTTTTGTTCCAACGTATGACATGCTTAAACATTTCGTTTCGCTCAGTTGATAAGTATAGCTATGCCAGAATGCCATCCTGATTGATCACTTCGCTAGCATGCCAGTTTGCTGGAATTGCCAACACTCACTGGTCGCAACCATAAGCGAATCTCTGGTTGAACTGTTGTCGAAAAACTGATCACATCTATTTTTATAATCTTGACTGATAAACGTACCTCGTCTTTCGCTTTTTAAATTTTATTCTGGGAAGCTGAAGTGACATAATTGCAGTAGATTGTAACTAGCTTTTCATCGAACGGTAAATGTGCTGGTAAGATAAAACCATATTTTGTAACGAGTGATGTTCAAACTGAAGTTGATTTAACATGTAGACAATGCTTTGAAAACTATCCCAGCTTACTGGGGCTTTCCAGACGATTTTATAAACTAAACGTTATAGTTTGCTTTGCGTATTTTCAGTAATAACACTGGTTTTCAAAATATAGGACCAGCAAGCAGGAGCAACTAGCTCAAGTTAAAGATGTGCTGCTGAACTGAATATACTCTAAGAAAATGCTGGCAATACGCTACAAACTCTATAGTGGGCAAACTGGCTTCCACGTGGTTGGATACTGCGTCGAAAACAACAGAAAGACGAGGGGCTGAGTGGAACTAAGCAGCCGAAATTTATCAAGAAAATAATTTTTATAGCGAAAAAACGATGTGTGGCTCACCTATTACTTTTGAGCTTCAAGCGCGTTATGTTTCCATCAGCCTATTCATTATTGTGTTCCACAACTGTGACCAAAGGATTTTGATTGCTAAAATTCGACTTGCGTTTAAAGAGCTGGTTTTACTCATCGCCCTTAATAAACTCAAGTTTATTGGTTGATCGTTAATTGTGATTGGCTGATATCGATCGACTACAGTCATGCTTGTAGCAGCTCACGTGTGAGCTCCTATCAGAAAAAAGCTTCAGTCCAGTCTCACCATACCTAGTACTTAGGTAACTTTTTCTGCTTGTACATACGCACCTGGGTATCAGGCGAGGGCCATCCTAAAAAACCTATCCTAGGTTCCGTTCACGAGTACTAGCGGCCAGATTTTAAATACCATACATGTAATCATTGTAGCCAAGATGACGGAGTTGCGCTGTCTCAGGTTTAGTCGCTTTCAACGGTAGCCAACTTCCCGTAACCTGATGAAGTTGAGAGTTAAATTCTTTCGGCAGCCTTCCATCCTTTGCCAGAACTATCCATTACATGTAGGTTGAACAACACCTACAGTTGATCTCAGCCGTCACATTCCCATAGGCTTTCCAGTCAGCCCCTTTCCAACAACAGAAGCACTAGACTCGAGTTTCGCTCTCGTTAGAGCTCGTCAGTAGTGCATATCATCGCCGCTGCCGGGGCAAGAACCCTGGCCACGTTTTCATGAAACAACCATGTTGACCATTGTGCCACTGACCCCACATTAGTCACAACCGAATTATCATATGCTAACGCTCAACCACTTTCGCTTGTGAATAATGATCGGGTTGCCCGATCGCATCGGGAATACGATAGCTGAGATCAATTGTGATGTTCAATCTGTATGAAAATCAATATCACTTACTACTCATCACTATCCATTACACTCCGCATTTTGGCATCAGCAAACGAGCGAGCGGTTAAACATCCCCGGAGTGGTCATCAGAAAAAAGGCGTAGAGAACAAGCCCGTTTTCGGTTATTCATTAGCAGACAGAAAACATAACACATATGAAACATTGTTGTCAGGGCAAAACGAGTAACAAGTTCAATTGAAGGCAAACACGTCATGGACACATCAGGACAACCACTGGATACGATTACGTCACAATTATGACGCAACTGGAACTGTCGCCGTTTGGTCGGTCATAGTATGGTTGGTTGACCATGATAACCGTTGAAAAGAGATTTCATAAACTTAGAGCAGACCCAATTGCAAAAAATCTGGATTTCGGCTGAATTCCAACCAGCGACAGAAACAACATGCTCAAACGCGGCACATGCACTACCAGCTGAGTTACAAAGCCACACCGGAAGCTCAGAAATTCCACATTTGGATCTAGTTACCGACTCAACCAACTGTGTCATATGGAATCCACCAAATTACCGAGTGGGTTGACTGCCCAAGCAGAATTTCTCGATCAGTTTATGCTTAAATCCACTAACGCCATCGATAAGCATTGACACTGTAGTACTGATAAATAGTTTGACAACACTACAGCTTGATAACTCAATTTCAGTTCACGCTCGTCCTCCGGTGTGTCTTTCATTGTTACATGTGTTAATAAATATATGGACTGGGCACAAAACTTCACAGCAATGCATTTAATAAGAATATTTTCAGACGTAGTGGAAGCATATTGTTCTACCGAGCACCAAACCTTTCAGTGATATTTGGAGATGGTGGTCAGTCCCACTTTAACGAAGAGTGAAGCACCAAACGTAGGATGTTTATCTCACACAGATTGACGAAGTAACCCCAGGTAAGTAATTAGTTTCATTTCGCTCTGTTGCACCATGACCATATGGAGATATCTTAACTGATGAAGTTGGAGTGCAAACGGGAACAGGATATCGTCGGTAACGATATGTAAAGTTATTCCCGGCGTCAGGATAGTTATCAAGGAGACCATTCAGCCCGCGTGTACTCAATTCCTACTTTTGGAGTCAATAGTACGAGAAAAGGAGCTACCCCACAACCGAAAGCATTGACAGATAACTCTACACGATTTTTTCTGTAACATGACAAATTACTTGGCTCCGTCCCAGCAAAAAACGTTCCCAAGTAAAAGGGTTTTCTGCATCCTTGGGCTGGTTTAAGTACAAGGGACATTACAGGTCATATTCGTTCAGATCACTAAGTGCAACATGGTGTGAAGCTTTCTTGTCCAGTTTGTGTGTTATTTTCTTTAGGAATATCAATCTTACTTTGACTTAAGGTACATTTATGGATATTTTTCATCATTTGCGCTAGTTTTCCAGTGGTTAGTTCTGAGTGAAATGAATGTAGATCGAACGTAATCAAATGCTGAGGGCCACTTATCAGTATCTGTGATTAAGGAAAGAGTGCTTTAGCCTCGATCTGACACTTCCAATCAGTCATATGACCAGTTATTTCCTTGTTTATTTTGTGTTTATCCTCTGTGATTTGTATATCAATCTACCTCACTACACTGGACTTAGAAAACCCCTCAACTAAAGTTCTCTCCCTATCATTGCTTGTACGCCTAGATGTGTGTTACTTGATCCATTAGTAAAACATCGGAAATGACATTTCTTTTTGTCTTGTTACCTTTCAAGCTTTGATTAGCCTGCTCAGTAAACTTGTCTTTTTGTCTTGAAACATTTTCGTGGAAAAGTTGCCTTAAACCCAAATATATTCGTCTTTTTTCAATTATTTCTTCCTATGAAGGCAACACTATCACGGCAAACAGCACCTTCCAGGGACAGCACACTGTAAGGGTGCTTCTTCTTGTGAAGGAAGGCCTTTTAACCCGGTGCATCCAAGTTGACGTGACACACGGTGATTTTAGAGGAAGTGTTAGACGAAGTGTGTGCTAAGTAACGGCACTGGAATTTTATCGAAACAGTCTTTTACTCTCCATTTCATCAGAGACTCTTCAGTTGGATGTGCGCGCCTGAAAGACTTCACTGTGTTGCTTGTTGCGCTTATTACACAGTCATTATAAATTGACAAAGAATCACATAGATCGAAACGGACAGAAAATTAGTTGTTGCTGCTCAATTCAATGTTTGCTACCGTGAAACAACGTTATGATATGAACGCACAAATGTTGTTTGACTGTCCAGCCCTAAACAGAATCCGCATAAGGGTTCTGAACTAAGAGCCTAACGACTAGAAGAACAATGTCGTAACCACTGTTTTACCCAAGCTTAGAAACGATTCAAGATAGACCGTTTGAGAAATTAGATTGCATTATAAGGAGTGCTGTTAAGTAGATTGGTAAGTTCAACAGCATCGCTAAGAATTCCTAGGGATCATTTGGTTGGCGTTAGCGCGAAAGAGTTCAGTGGGAAAACGATTACAGGATACGTCTTAGACTAAATTCCCTAGTTGGTCGTAAATTACGTACTACTTTTTCAACAACTCCTCACAAATCAATACGAGGTGAACAGATATGAGTTACCGAACAAACTGGCTAAAAGAATGTATCCCTTACTAGACTGTCTGTGGTGAGGCAATGATTCAGTGCTGTTCAGACGACCCAAGAAATGAAACAGCTACGAGGTTGAAAATTCTGTACACACTGAAGGCGTTCGCTTGCATTCACGATGAATATCACAATGCCTGAAAGTGTTAATCTCTGAGAAATCCGAGCTTTGGAGAACAGCGCGCTAGTTGCTGAAGTCGGATCAAAGTATCTTTTGGGATAGAGCTAAAAGCAAAATGAATGATCAGTACAGCAAATTCAAGCGATTGCACAAACAGATGAGGAAACAAGCCGGTATGCAAAAAATGTGTATTATATTATAATCCCACTTTAATCGTTTTGAAACATACAATAAAATATCATTAGTGTACCAAGTGAAATGTTGCTGCTTATGAAAAATTAAAAAATGCTCCACAGCGTTAAATAGATCAGTAATGAATCCTGGATTCGACGTAGGTGTTCACAAGGTTTTCTTTCGTTCGAGCCTGTGTACTGTTTTTTCTTTGCGAGAGAATGGATCCAATCAAAATAAAAAAATTCTCCTTTCATCTTGGTTATCGGAAGTTTGTATCCTTATCAAGGTGTCCAACATAAAAAGCACCATAATACATCAAAATGTTTCATGAATAAGAATGCTTCATAGTGCTTCCGAACCATATAGGGAACGGATATGGGAAAAAATATTGTGGGTTGTGCTAATGTTCATTATTAAGTAATTCCTTGGTTAAGCCACAACGAGTTAAAAACCAAAAGAATTATCGGTTTCGCAACGTTTCGACCCTTTCGGAGAGTCTTTATCAAGCGATTTAAATCAGAAAATTCACAATGTACAAGCTTCAAATTAGGCAGTCATCAACTAGCACATGTTTGTGTGTTTCACCTTCAGTGTGTAGACCGGCTACCAGTAGGATGTAAGGGTTCACGGTTCACCAGAGGTCACCACGTGAAGATCCCCAGGTGCGAATAAGCATAGAGGGTTAATGTGTGCTTGTGTGTGTGTGAGTCTGTATGTGTTTAATCTGAGTGCGTGTAGATTGTCTGGGATTGGGGGTGGGTGATAGGACTTCTCCAGACCTCTCCTACGTGGTGTCACTGTTGTTGACCCAGTAAATCGCGCCAAACAGCTGACAATTTCAAGCCATCGGATCGATTTACCGCCTGTGGTGTATTAGCAATCAGCAAGGCTTCTGTCAGTAAGGGTTCTTTGTGATTACGGAAACCACATTTAAGCACAGTTGGATGATCGAAGTCAACTTGATGTTGGTTGAGAATTGCGTGTGCTGCAATGGCCGACTCATGTTCTAATCTCCAAAGTTGTTGAGGATTACTTGGGAACTTTTCTGAATTGAATCGCTTGATAGAGGCTCTCCGAGAGGGTCAAAACGTTACGAAACCGATAACTCTTTTGGTTTTAAGTCGTTGTGGCTTAACCAAGGAATTACTTAATAAAGAGCATCATAATTTCGGACGCTATAATAATGTAGTAAACGTTAGAGTCAATTCAGAAACACAATCTTAAGTTAGATGTGCCGTGATTTTTGTCGTTTCGCTTTTACAACAGCTGACGGTAGGCTGTTGTGTCGATATAGTCAAATAAGTTACTCCCAAAATCTCTCAATATAGCTTAGGAAACAAGAGGGTTAGTTACGGATATAAGCGGGCGAGAGAAAAGTATAAAAAAATGAAGCAAATCAGTTCAGGTTAGCATTCAAAAGAAAGGGGTGACAAAGATGCTTATCTGGTTTAATATTCCACAATTGTTCAAACTCATTCCTTAAGTCTGAATGAAGCTTTTCTGATAACCAAGCTAACGGATGTGTAGATGGTTTCCGACTGCCTCAAGCTTATGTCATATTCAACGTCGTATGACTGATTAGTGAATTATCTCTGTCCAGAGGCTTAAAGTAAGTGCATCACGACTGATCTGCCCACAGGTGGTCACCGGAACACAATGTATGGACTCTAGAGCACTTCACGGGAATTCCAAATGAAAGGTTGAACCAAATGGTATATCCAAAACGCAGGTCTCCTTGTCGAGTCGGCTTAGAAAGTGGCCCAAACATCGCTGTAAACACAGTCGTACTCGATGGCACGAGGTGCATGAACATTTCGTGTCGTCAGTAAGCTCCTCGCCTAGTGTTTTAGCCACCAATATTCATGATCAGCTTGTTGTTGACGAACGCCTCAGCGTTCGAACATAATTGCGAAGCTAGAAACCAGTACGTACTGACCAGTGCAGATGAATGACATTACGATATATCACTTTTCTAACGGAATGTATTATACGCAAACATTTTCACCGAACAATAAAAACTAAAGTCTATCATTCAAGAGCGAATCAGACATACGAGTAACTGGAAGACTGAGTGAAACCTAACAAATTTCCACTGGACACTAACACAGGTCATACTATTCCTAAGCTGTACTGAACAAATCGTGAACTCTTACTTGACTTTCTGTAGCCGTTTTACCAGAAACTAAACGGCTTATAGTATTTTGCAGTTTTTTGGCTCTTCTTTTGAACCGTTTCATTCTACTTCATGCCACTCTCTCATTTTGCTTTTTTAACCACAAGTTGGTGTCGTAGTGATGGCGAATTTCTGCGTTAACTAGATGGACCTGGACGAGTGGTTCGAAAAATTGCCTAATTGAACGGCTTTGTTCTCTAGCAACTTGTCTTGTCTCAGAAACGATATACCCAGGGTGCATTATCCGTTTAATCAAAGTCGATATACAGTACCTATCGCACAGCACAAAGGGTTTAAACTTGATCATTTTTACGGAGGAGGACATTTCGATTCACGTGTATACTGATTGAATCTGTTTGAATAAAGAGGATAAACGCTTTTTGTCAAAAATGCATCCATTATCAAATCTTCTGTCTATAAATACGGGCGCCGTAATCACAAACATTTCCAGCAGTAGTTTCAAATGGATTTCTTGTTTTGCCGAAGGCTGGCGGAAACTGTGTACTCTCTGGTGATCAATTCGTTTTGTGTCTGACAGTAGTTAGGTAGGATTATATTGGATCGCACTCCACTCAGTCCGGTTTGTCAGGCTGTAGTTTTTGAGCAACTTGATCTCGGAGTAACATCATGCTAGAGCCAAATTACGCTATCAGACCGCGACTGATATGAAGATTTGTCAGTAAAATGACAACTGAACAGCTGATTGAGCTTGTTTTTACCTATACAGCCTGCAGCAAAATGACAGAGGACGCCACACACAAACTCAATGCAAAACATTTGGGTAGTCAACCGGAGATGGTTGGAAAAAGTGCTACGACAGGCGGTTTTCAAGAACTGGAGAACGTGATTAGAGTAGAGTGGATGAACTCATTTACAGGATTTCATTAAGCGATTGGCAGGATGCTATAATCCATGTCGGCCAACTGAGCAAACTAATATGTCGGTAAGGAATTCGGAGGGCACTGTAATGCAGCATCAGATTTCTCTGTACCTAGCATTTGAGTAAAACAAGTTTAAGTGTGTCACGTATTAAAATAAACAAGCCATGAACTGAGCTGAACCAGAAACTAGTATAGCCGAGGGGTTAGGACCAAATTTAGTTCTTGATTTCACTGTGGCTTCTTGTCTATAAAATGATCTGTGGAAACTCGACCCAACTGACGTTGTTTGTTACCATAACTGCTGTCTTTTTGTCACCATTTCCAAAGATTGCGGGCGTTTAACACACAGAAGTGGTTGAGCACACAGATGAAAAACTAATGGTTAGGCATAAATGATGCCCTACAAAGTGTAGGAAACGGTTCCAAAAAGCGTGTTTGTTGATTCACTGAAGAGGGAAACGTACCAAATTCCGCCGGATAAAACACAATCAGAGGATATAAATATAGGCCGTGCCGAGATGATGGCTTGCAAAAACCTTGATTGTTGAACGTGAACAAGAATGATTCATCTTAACCGTAGTATTTATCGAAAAGACACAGAGGATTGCTGGTACTCAGTACTCAATATTTTGTTCGGGCGGAATGGCGGAGAAACCGTATTTTGGCAGCTTAGCTTCCCCATCGATTTCATCCCTTCCGTTATCATCATAGCCCAAGGTTTACGTATGGTTCAACAGAGCTGGAGCAACTGTGAGCGCCAGAACACGTTTGATTTTATCAAGTCGACGCAACATCAGAATGTAAGATAGGTGTACGAGAACATTCAGATGAAGTATTTGAACGGCAGTGAACTAATCACTTTGGACTTCGGTCGCCAGATGTTACTATACTGGATTTCTCAATCTAGAGATATCTCAAATACGGGGTATTAAAGGAACGTCCACAAAGGCTGGGAGAGTTAAAAATGGCCATAGGTTTGAAACGCGATGCAACTTTGTAAGTTCATCATATGTTGCTATCTATCTGTGGCAGATTGCTTTTGTGTAGCAAACCAAGGATGACATAACACTTCTTGTCACCATACTGTTTACATGCGAATGCTTTTGTCCCCGATTTCCTCACCATGATGACACTGTTGACCTGCCGATATGAGTATATACGTACGGAGTTAAGTGACAGGTTTGTACACCTAGTAGATTCTGCCAGCTCTGACTGATGCGCGGTATATGAGAGTTTTATTTGGAGTTCTTGTGTAATTTTTAAACTCATGAATTTTTTCCAAATATTCAATCGGTGCGCATATCAATTCAGACAAAACCAATCAAATGCGCTAACTCGTATACTTATATGAACATTCCTTTATCCGTAGATCTCGTGTATGCAGATGAGAATTTAATTTTTCACCCACATATAGGCAACATCCACACATAGTTTAAATTAAATTATTTTCCCAGGGTCAAGGAAATGCAAACACGTGCGGTGAAATAAAATAATTTTGCTTTATACATCTCATTCCAAACTACAATATGAAATTCCACTTTCTTGAGACGTTTTCCTTTATTTTTAACATCTTATCTATCGAAAACACGGCTGCGATATCAGAATGCTAGTCCATGTTTTTAATCACCTATCGTTAATTCTTATTTCGACACGCTTGTTCCGAACACGTCTAGGTAATAATCCAAAATTTCTCAGTTCCATTCAGATCCTGATTGTACGCAGATGTCTAGGTTGGATCAGTGTTCTGGTGTGTACTGTACATATCGGTCATTTTGACAACACATACAGAACATATTTTTTATGGAATCCTTGAGTATCCATTGGGTATCATGAAAGGGTAACTACACTACTTTACAGAAGTTAGCAGTAAAGGTTCGGGGATTTAGGCTGTTTCAAGAGTGAACACCACTCACACTCGATGGAAACCTTCGCATTCAGATAAGTCTTTCGGCTAGCTCACCTCGAAAGAAAACACTAGACTTGAGTTTCGCTCTTATTGGGGTTCACCAGTAGTGCCTATCTTTGTCAGGATCAGAGTTTTCACTCTGATCCTCGTGTTTGTGAGACCAGAGTGTTAGCCACAACTTCAGCAACCTCACAATAGGCATCACTAAACAATCAAACCCGAACGTTCAACTACAACCATGTATTAGTATTCAGCTTGCCCGATCATTTCACAAGGAGAATGAACAGAATCACTCTGTTCCATTCAATCGATCAAGACTGCCCGGTTAGGCTAAAGTTACTGTCTTCATTAGACCAGAAACCAATTGTTAAGTCTCCAAAGAAAACTGTTAAAATATGCGTTGAAATTGAAGTAACTTCTGATCATTAATGAGCTACCTCTAAATGCGTGCGGTCTAACCAACATTTGATTTATCATCGAAAATAAACAGTAGTGTACCTATATTCCAAACTTATCAAAATAATCTTTTGTGTAACTGAAGGTAATCATTCACCGTACGTCCATTCGTGTTAAATATAGCCCTGTCCCTAACAGCTGACAAGTTTTGTGAGGAGCAGTCAACTGTGGAACACTGTGTCTTCAACAGAACAAAAACGACGTATTCTTTGGATTTCTGTGAATATCTTTCTTCAAACTTTGGACAGTTAGGTTTCTTCTAATGTCACTGGCTATTAAAGGACCGTTAGAAACGTTGATACAATTCTACTTCGAATGTTCAGTCGAGCAACTTCGGTTTCAGCCTTGTCAATTCTTTGTACCCTACCCATTACAGTCGCAGCAAGCAGCCAGTCTATTGTTGAATTAAATCTTCCCATCCACACTGCCTTATTTTCACAACTACTCTGCATTTGACTGAAAGCCAAATTACCGCTGTTATCAAGCCCCATAAGCTGCGTTCTATTTGACATTTATCATCATGTATAATGTGTTTTCCGTAAGTCACATTCGTCTGCCACAGATTAGCATAAAAGTCTAGACAGTGAGCAACGTGTGGTTGAGTGGTAGCGCACCTGTGTAACGTGGAAGACATCGAACGCATTATAAAGTGGTAATTACATCACATTTTGAGACGCCATGATGAATTTCAGAAGATGTCCTTACACCCACGAGATAGAATAATTTGACTTACCACATCCGTTTTTTTTCATGACGGGTGAAAGATGTGTACCTCAAAAAATGAACATTCTGCTATCGCATGTGATCACAATAACTAGCGACGTACAATTATAAGGTGAGGTGTATAGTAACGTTCGTTTTCATGTCAATGAGCTAAGTTGAGAACTGATTACAGACCTAGTCAGGTGGGCATTGAACCGTACTATCCAAACAAATGGTTTGACGGCAGCAATAAAGGGTTACACACACAAAGTTGCCGTAAAAACAAGCATAGGATGGTTGTGTTTATACGAGCAGAAATTGAGATGCTAAAGAAGAGTTGAATAGCGGCCGGTGTTTTAATGATTTTCCTTAACAATCAACCATCATTGAGGGAAGTTATTTGTTACACACGCTGCTTTATGTTCGGCTTAGTGTGGTTTATCTTTTTGTTTTCATACTGTTCTCTGTAAAACGCCATTCGACACGGACGTTTGTGAAACGAACTATGCACCCATCACGCACGTGATTTGTCACCGCCCGGACTTATCTTACTCCCTTTCACATGAGCATAGAACATTGTAAAATGAACTGCTTGGGTATTATGAGCGGAAAATCAACACCAAACTGCAAAACAAAATACAACACTTCATTCACATGTCTTCACAAGACAGCAAATTCCATGGGTTTCATTGTACTCGTTTCACGATATTCTGGCATCACGGTTTGATTATTACATCCCTGGCCTCTTCAGCCGACTTATCCCAGCAATCGAAACGTCTATCGCTTTGAGAAAACATACTGAAGTTAGGGCACCAGGAGTCCTTGTCGGAGGCTATTTATGAGTATACTTTCGTGCACCGCTAGACTAGTTGGTAGTGTTCCCAGTCTAGTATAGCGATTTATTCCGGCTTATAAGCAATACATATTGGAATACAGTAGCAAGCCTCGTCATGACATAACACCGGCTTCATCGACTACTATCAACAGTACCACACCTCTTTAGTTCGCGTATAACAATACTGTAAATGTGGTCGCAAAATAATTTCGTTAGGTCGTCAGAAATTGTCATTCGCGTTAACCAGCCATAATTTCACTAATACACATAGTCGGTTTTCGCGCGACTGTATGTGGCTTTATCTGCTGAGCACACAGTTCTTGTCTACTTCTAACTCGGTATGTTTGATCTTCGGGATTAGTCACCGTTTCTTGAGAGTCAACAGCCACCCGTTGAAGTAATCATAAATATTGTCATAAGTGAAGTTGTTTCCTACACTCAGCTCTCAACCGAACTCAATGGGGACCTCTACCGACAAACAGATCCTCGTTCATTCATCCTGTCTAATAATTTACCTCTGTGCTGCACAAAATCTTGTGTCTATACACACCGTACTGACCAACTTTTAGTCCGATCTTTTGTATGAAGAGATGATGAACTATTCAGAGCAGCGACAGCAAATAATTAGGTATTGCTTCTCTTACAGGCAAAAAGCGAATGTCGATGCCTCATAATTACGGTTTGTGTGAGACGCAATCTGAAAATCGTGCAACCGTAAACCCCACTTGAGTATAGTATACAATGAGTGCATTTGGTTGTCTTCAGGATCTCGCATAAAGCTTACAAATGTTTAGTAGGATAATGGAGTCCACCGTGTGGCATAAGTGAGGGATGCGGTTCTCGGTAGAAAAACTGTCCAGTGTGGTCGACCTCCAACCGAGAAAATTAAACAACTCCGGCTAACTTGGGCATCATCTGACTAGTCTTCATCTGCATGTGGGCAATAGTCATTAAAGTCAGATAAACTGAATCTGAATATGCTGCATAGAGTACGCCCTGTGTTCAATATTAGCGCAATAGCGTGCAGATTAAGGGGTGCAGTAACACTGACTAAACGTATTGGTGCAATGTGGGTTTCGTGAATAAAAATTAATCAGCTATGGATTTTCTAGCTACAGTTTAGCAGAGACAAAGGAACTTGGCATCCGGATATGATGGTTCGTTCCATACTTTTGCTCGCGATATATTTAATTCATTTACTTGGCAATTAACCAGAAACCTTTAGGTAACAGGATAGCCTGTTCTTAGAAGCTCCCCTGTATGCGGTGTCTATGTCAACCCGAAAAAATCGTTCACTTTTCCTTATCAGATGACTGTGTTTTGATTAAAATCCCGTGGAATTTGAGAAGCTGATTTGAGTTATGATAACACAACTTGAAAACAGGATCATAGAACTGAGAAGTAGTACAAACACTTCAACTTTTTACCGCATCGCTTTGCACCATGACAACACAGCAAATGAACGACGCAACAAGGCTGAAAAATGACAATATAGGTCAAATAAATACGAGAAGCGTACAACTTCCAATCCGTGGTCCGTTAATCTGTCATTATCTTCGGTTTTACCTAACCTTTTCTGCTACCTTGGCCACGTGGTCAGGTAGGGTGCTGTTCTAATCTGGCGAGCTCTGTTGACAAGGACTTTGGTCCTCGCAAGTTCAGTCATGTTAGAATGGCCAAAAAAAGCAGCCAGATCAACGGCGGATGAGCTCCTTGTGAATGGTGTCAGTATGGTGTGTTTTTGTTCGGTTTCGTGTTTATTCGTGCCTGGAGTGGTTTTTGTGTTATTTGTTTGTCTCTGCAATAGCACTGCTGACTTCATAAATGCGTGGCCTTCGAGCTTGTGCGTAACTGTTGCAACTTCGTAAGTGGTGGTGGTTGAGATTGTTGTTTTTGTGTGTGTGACCTACCTAAAACACAAGGAGTTCTATGATTTGCTTAAGGCAGTTTTCGATCTATCCATCCAGTCTACTAAAGCATGTAGGCAACGCCTCTTCGTGTGCCCATCCAGAGGACGTCGTCGGAGTCTGACGAAAACACTCTGGTAGCCTACTGAATTGTCCTGCGACCATTGACTGGGTGACTGTGAATAGCTTGTAGCAACAGGCCACCAAATCTTCACTCATTCTCGCCCCGGATTTCCCAGAGATGCAAAAAGCCATCAGACAGCTGTGCAGTGGAACGGCTGCAGGCGAGGATCGATTGCCAAGTGAAATCCTGAAGAATAGCAGACCAGCTTTGGTACATGCTTTGCCCCAGCTGGCTCACTCCATCTGGGAGCACGAAGTGATATCACAAGTTTTCAGGGGGGGGGCTGTGATAATACCTTTGCTTGAACGTAAGGGTAGCAAGCAATACCTCGATAATCGTCGGGGCATCAATCTGTTGAGTTGCACAGGCTAGGTGCTTGCAAGAATCTTCCTGAACCGACTGAATGCGGACGTTCTGGAGACCGATGTTCCTGAGAAAAGTGTGGATCCCGGGAGAGTCGCTATATGATCAGCCTGATGTTTGTTGCTAAGATGATTCAGCAGAAGTGCTCGGAATGCAACCAGCCTCTGTATGTCCTCCTTGCAAGCATCACCAAGGCGTTTGATTCTGTGAACCGCAAGGAGTTGTGGACGGTTGGATATCCTGATAATTTTGACAACCTAATTCTAATGTTGTATTTTGGCATAAATGCGGAGGTGCAATTATGGGGGCCGACCTGTTGTGATTTTGGCGTTACACTGGCGTGAAGCAGGCTTTTTTCCTGGCTCCATTTATATTTAGTTTATATTTGACTGCCATACTAGCAGCTGCTTTTCAGGACTCTAAGGAAAAAGGCGTCCAGGTAGCATACCGGAGGGATGGACGCCTACTGAACATTCGATGTTTCGGCGCCCCAACCCGGTTACATATCTTAACGACGCGTGTGCATCTGCTCTCAGGTGACACCGTACTGCATTGCACACAATAAAAACGAACTATTTAACCCAGGTATGAAATTTTGGGTTGGACATCAACACATGTAAGACGTTTGCTTTCAGGCTTCTCAGAGCAGACATGCTGTTCCTGAAACTGCGTCTGAAATCGGCATCAACAGAGATGTCGACAACTGTCTAGATTTCGGCTGTTTGAGTAGCAATTTGTCCACGATCTGTCCATGAATCATGAGTTAAGCGCTCGTGTGGTGAAGACTAGTTCTGCTTCGGACGTCTTGAGAGACGTGTCTGGAAGAACAGCAGCCTGAAGTTAGCCACCAAGCTCTATGTCTGCCGCTCAATTTTACTGTCTGTACTGTTGTACGACAGGGAGACTAGGACATTGTGTCAGCGGAACGTGCGCTATCTAAGACGCTTTCATGTGTAATGTGTGAGACGCATCCTGAGTATTCTGTGGTCGTATGTGATTCCAAACAGTGAAGTACCACATCGAGCGGACATTGGCAGAATGGAAGTCATGCTGATGCTCACTAAACTTCGTTGGCCAGGTCATGTCCGTCAAATGTGTAAGGACAGTATTCCAAAGCAGGTGCTGTACGGTCAAATGAATTCAGGTGAGCAAAGTCCTGGTAGTCAAAAGCAGAGACATCAGGATGTTGTACAGGTAAGTTTTTAAAGTTATAACATTCATTTCAGATGTTGTGAAGATTTGGCGTTGAACCGGACTGGCATCCACAGGTTCATTGAGGAACTGTTACGCAACCGTGAACGGAGAGGCATGGCACGCAAAGGGACCATCAGTGTAATAGTTGGTGGTGACATGACTATGGGGCGTAGCGATATGTGCGGCCGCGAATGAGCCGGCCGTCTGACATTAATGTTATCACGTACTCATTGTACACCGTCGGCCAAGAGAGAACGGGTGTGTTAGAGTCGTGTCACTTCGACCCCTCTTTTTCTTATTCGCATTGACTAACGACTGCCGCCTTTTGGAAATCACGCGTTCTTCTTTTCAGAAATCTGGGTGTCTGTAGCCTTCTAACTTACCTTGTCTTTAGTCTTATTGGTATAATGCATGGTGAGTGGATTATCTGTTTTTTTTTCAGTCCAACCTTAAATCTTGGTTTTCGTTCACATCGTATTTAAAAGGCAATAACATTTATTCCCATAGTGAAATATTTCCTGCATTATATTTCTAATATTTTTCTTCCAAGGTTAGATCTTGCTATAGGAGTCTCTCTCTGTTTACTTTCGTGTTAGTCTATTAATTGGCTAACCAGCAATGCCGGCTGGACGTAAAGGCTCCAGTCACACACATCCTAGTTTTATTCCTCCGGGTTTACACAGGATACGTGGAGTGTGATTGGAACCACAAGTAGTTCAGCGCAAGCCACATTTGGGGTTGGTTAAGTGCAGGAGTTTTTGATGTCGGTTACTGCGATCCGTAACGGATGTCGCCTACCATTTTTGGTTTTGAATGCGACTTTTTGCTGACCGTCAGCTGGTGATAAAATAACTGCGATAAAAATATATATATTCGGGAAATATTACAGTGTTCACACTTCAGATCAAGGCCAGGTTCAAGTCAGATTAAGTTACACAGGCTGGCTTTCGGCTTGCGGTCTTTGATGGCAACTTAGACAGTTGTAAACGGCCAGCTACTGTTGACTGTTGTTCGCAGTAGACTTTGATGGCAAAGCTCAGTGATGTAATGCGAACACAGTGCAGATTCTTTTACTGGTGACCAAGTTGCTACAGGTTAAGGAAGCAGAGAAAAATCTTAGATTCAGACCCTTTGAAATGGTTGTAAATACTATTCTTTTTGTTGGGTACACAACTGTAAAACAGGCCGTTTTAGGATGAGCTCTTTGCCAGTCGTACGAGTCTGTCCAACCCTTTGACTGATCGTGTCTTATTTGCCATTAATCCAACCGGTCATTTGGTAATGCGGCCAGAAAGTCACTGCGGCAGCCACTAGAGATGGTTCATCTAGGTCAAAGTAGGCATGTTTCTACATGCCCACAGTACTGATGGTACCTACTCTGGTCAGTTTAACACCGAATGGGTACAGATTAGCTTCGTTTCTCCATTGTTCCTGCCGTGTACAATTTCGTTCGTACTGTACAAGCCAACTACATTGGCACATAAGCTCTGCGAGCGCCTTGGCCAAAGAGCCGATGCAGTGAACACGCGGGATACCATAACTTGTCAACGACTCAAGAGGAACAAACAACGTGTTACTGGAACTTAGTGTTTGGTGATTTTCAGTAGGAAAATGATTGCATCTTAGTGATTGCATCACAGCAGTTCGATTATATAGATCGTCTTTATTTTCAGTTTACCTGGAAAATAACCTTTCGTCACAGAACGTTGCAACTATTACCTCGGCACTGAACTTCGGTAAAAAAAAACTATTCGCCAAACCATAATTCAAAAATGACTTGCACGTAAACATTTTTAATTTCTACCAACATTCTTCCAAAAAGTTAATTCGTCGGTATTCTAACTCTGTGCTTGATAAAACTTTGTCTTCTTTCTCTTGTAAATGGAAGCAGATGTTAAACCGGCTGGTGAGTACACTCGTCGTGACCACATGCCAATGCATTGGATTCGGTAGATAACACATAATAAACGTTTTCGCAACATGTGTGCAACCATTTGTTTTCTCCAACGAACTAAACTATTTCCTAAAGGTTAAGAAATTTTATTTACCTACAGGATTTTGGTAGCATATGAACATTCATCAGGTTGTTTACATTCAGCAATTGAGCAAAGAACTCCAGGATGCCGTTATCTACGCACCATGAGCTTATGCTTGTCCTTAGCATGTTTTCAGTCAAGGCACTAAAATAATAATTGAAATAGTTGACTTCTATTTTCGTACTATTTCTTATTAATGTTGGTGTATTCTTTTCAAGGTCAATGCCAAACAGTATTCTGGATGTGGCGAAGCCCGAAGACATTCAGTTGAATAATTTTGGGAAAAAATTAAATTAACCATTGCAGTTTCCATAGTCTAATGAGGTGCTTTTTCTTATTCTCTTCTGGAGAACCCGGTGAGCTAAACTCTTTTGTCATATAGAAATTAGTGAAATTTTGTGTGTCGTTTAGAAGTAGTTTCGTTTTCACTTGATAACCAAACATAGATTGAAGACTGCGTACCAACCTGAATGAAAACTGCAGACTTCCGTCCTTCTAGATACCCCCAAAGTCAATTTCTGACAACAACTCTTAAAACCTGAGTCCTGCCGCAACCCAGCAAAACCACCTCGACTGACTTATAGGACATAATTGGTGGTTTTCCTCTCCCAAAAAACTCCCGCAATTGCGTCCTCCGTAGATACTGGTGTTCAGTTATTCACTGATACACGAAGTACTGCAAGAAGGTAATACCAAAGTCCAGCAATGTTTTGATTATGTCAAGCGGGCAAAATGAAAGTGGACTATGCTGTACAGAAGTTTCAAACGGAGCACGCTTCGTACCTTTGAAGTGCAAAGTGCTGCTTCAGAACTGGAGCATTCCCATTGCTATGTTCCTTATTTATGGCTTTCCGCTTGAGGTTGTGGACAGTAACACACATTATGGCAATATCATCCCGTCAGATCGTATTGCTGCTGTTGTGATGATATATAATGCCTGTGTGCGTTCCATTTCGCTTTATAGTTCGGAAACGTGGACCGTTAAAAAAAGAAGACATTAACAGACTTGCTGTGTTTGATCATCGTTGTCTCCGTCAATTGGCCCATATTAAGTGGACTGATCGCGTGAGCAATGTGGCCGTTCGCCGGCGCGTACTCCGGAATGCACGAGATGCGCGATCAGTTGGTCAACTAATTACGTTGCACGGCTTGAGATGGTTGGGTCATGTTCTCCGTATGTCATCTGATCGTTTACCGTAACGAGCATTATATACTGAAATCATCAACAATTGGGTAAAACCGCGTGGTGGTCAACCAACAAGGTGGTCACGAAACATGAGGACCCCGACTGCTCCATTGAGCAAAGTGGGTAGGTGTCGCCTGCCTGG
>LUCH01000045.1:291773-311330 GCA_013368495.1 Paragonimus heterotremus | reverse complement strand
GGTTTTCGACCGTTTATGTGTTACATTTTTCCACTCAAATAACAAGCTGGGTAGGCAGGTGGAAATCCAAGTGAGATAAAAAGAGGATGCAAGAAAAAGTGGTCAAATAACGGCTTGCGAGATTCTTGTAAGCAGAGGTGAGTCTCTGAGATTGTCATGAGTAGTCGTTGTGGAATAGCCTAGAGAAGCACAAAATATTCTGTAGAAACACTTCATTTCAAAAACAAACGATGAAAGCCTGCAGTGTTAGTGTTAGGGAAATCAACGTGGATGCGGACGTCGATAGTTTTGATGGAGTGTAACTGAAAATTCACGTGACCCTTTTTTGTTGCTAGATCTTAACTGATGAAAAATGAGTTTTTCTGCGAAAAACGTGTGCAATAGCAGTAGCTGATTAAAAGTGAAAGCCAGAAACCGACATCCAAACTCGACTTTTACCAGAATCATTACATAGTGATCACTTGGCGGTCAGCTGTTGACTGTATCATGCCATCGATCCCGTTGGGTCACTCCAGTTCAAGATTCCTGAGGTTTGTTGTGGCTGTAGCAATCATTCGCCTCAAGCCAGCTCTCGGTGTTCGGAAAAAACTGTGTGTGATCTTCACCCTCCCTTGGACCTAGTGACTTACCTAACCCGCTTATTGATTATCAAGCCCCTGAATTGTTTGTTATAATAAAACGGTCCATGTTATTGTAAATTTGGTGCTGATGAGTCAATACGAAATGCATGCATCTACCAGCTTCCGTGTTCTAACTGCTTTGTTCAGACATCTGAAGGGAACTAACTGTTTCAGACTGTATCTATGACAGTTGTTCCGTAGTGTGTAAAAATTACACTGAAATCTTATCACAATTAATTCGAAACGATTTACCACCAAATGCTAACGCGACAACCGGCATTGTTCAATAGAAAATGTTAAGCCATTTCAAATAATAGTATCACATGATACATTTCGGAATTGACTCTAGAAAATCATCGGCGGCTGGTTATTGAGGCTTAAGTTAAACTGCCATTCACATGAGATCTTTCAATAGTAATGTATGTCTTTTACACACGTTGAACTAATCCCTGTATGAGAACTGCCTTCAAAGACGATGAAACTCTGAATGTTGATTTTGAAAATGTTGCAGCAAACAAAGACGACACTTTCTATGTAAGCCGTGTTGATACGTCAATATCAAATTAGCAGTGTTGAATATCGTTGTGCTTAAGTAGTAAAACATTTCAATCGGGTTGAATCAGTTATACTTTTGCCCTCTGCTTAATACATAACCTTTCAGAATGATATATCACGTTAAAAGCGTGCTTATTGGAGTATGTAAATTCAAAGCAGTTTCGCCCTGAATTTGTCCATCTGTCGACGTGTTCGGAAAACATGTTGACCTTCGAAGGAATGGGCATCTATCCAAAGTGATGAAATGCCTTATTGACATGACGCGACCAGGCAACACATTTTCAGCATTCACTTCCCGAAGACTAAAGCTTACCACTAATGAAAAACAAATGCGACTCACAAATGATATGGTGAACTTATGGACTAACGCGGTTACTGAAAAATATCACTCCATTTCTTTTGTTCGCTCAGGCGTTAACAAACGCGTTTACCTGCACACCGCTGAGTCTATGTAAACCGTATCGCACAATCTGCTTTTGGGTGAAACATATCGTTCCACATGATCACAATGTATTGATTACACATTGAAAGCAACTCCAGTGATTGATAACTTGCAGTCAACATCAAGACTTTGTTTCCACTCCTGAACAAGGATAATGTTTGAGGTCATTGGTCACAGTGTTTTGTGGAAGGTGAAAATGTATTATCAATCGAGTTTCTCAACATACCACATGTATAGACAGACAACAAACCCTTCTCGGACTTAACAGTAGTCGGGGATTTGGTTTAACCAAATCCCCGACTACTCATCAGTAATCTACAATAACGCCCAGTAGGTTTGATGAGATCGGAGAGTTCGACCTGTCTAGAAAGTCCTAATCGCGGGGTTATCGATTGGAGTTAACAGACAGTAACTGTGTCTCCATTTCGAGACGGTCGGGCAGCCTGGTCTTCAGTCACAAGCGAAAGTGGTTGAGCGTTCACATGCGATGATAATTCGGTCGTGCCTAATGTGAGGTCAATGGCGCAGTGGTAAACACGGTTGCATCATGAACAGCGTGTCCGTGGTTCAAGTCCCGGCAGTGGCGATGATATGCACTACTGACGAGCACTAATGAGAGCGAAACTCGAGTCTAGTGCTTCTGCTGTTCGAAAGGGGCCGATTGGACAGTCTACGGGAATGCGACAGCTGCGATCAATTGTGGGTGATGTTCACCTTGTAAAAGCGGAAAGTTTCTTCCTTATAATTACCGTTCTGTCTGAAGTGATAAAATGCACCGTGAAGCATTATTGTCAACTAGGTGTGCACAGCTCCTCCAGCAACTGTAGTAGAGATTGCAACATGAAACGGCAAGTCCTGGGAGAACCCAGTCTGGAAAACCGTTAGAGAAATTCCACCAACCAGATCCGGTTATCTCGTAGATAATTATAAAATGTTCCAAATTGTTAGCCCAAGGTACCACCGTCGCAGCACTGCGGCCGTTAATGTGGAACTAGATTTACCTAGAATGAAGCTGTATTACATAACCTGATGATCAGTAAAAATGTGACACCGAGATACGACTCAGCAGTTGTGCCATCTTCCAATCGAAATTTCAATTAACTCGCTTAGAACAGGCAGTTTGTCGGTTTGATCGACACTTTGGCCTCGACAAAAGTTGAAACTCTGCTGTCGTCAGTTAGCCAGGCTCATTTTGTGGCTTTCCAAAGGTGAGTACGTCATCTTAATGTGTAAGTACCCCAGATAATCCATCAACAGTGCCATCACTAGTGAATTAGACTGCTCCTGACTGCGTGTTCTGTCCCAACGGCGGAAATTTTATTGGACACCTCCATAGTGTGTTGATGATCGCCAGATGCTTCGGCTCAATAGTTTTATTGGGGTGATGGCGCCCACTTTCTCAGTCTGGTAGAAGGCGTCATGAACTTCGTCGCTGAGATTATTAGACAGAACGGACGATTCAAAAAGACTGGTTTATCTTGAGATTCTAATTGGGTTATTACCACCTTCGTGTGACTCGCATTAGACAAACAGCCAATGATCGGAACCTACGGATTCTTCACCTGAGCACTGTTTAACATCAAGAAAAACCTCAATCATTCTGCGAGCTTCCAAATCTAAAATTGTCAGACAAGGAAAATGGGTGGCCTGTATTTTTGTCGTGTCACTTCACAACGTTCACCAATGGCGATTTACGTTATGGATTCGAAAATTTGTATAATTCAAATAAGGCCAAAAGGTTTTCGGATCCAGCCCAGTCCTGTTATGTTCACCTACCGATTATTTAATCACATTACATCCAGGATTGAAATACGATTCCACAGGAGCCGTCAGTGGAAAGGTGACTGGGAAGGACTGTGTAAAACGACATGCATTTCAGTATCCAATGAGATCATAGTTGACTTCTTTACAGACTTCGTTACTGTGTATGTTTTATATGAATGCACGACAGTCTGTTCGAAACCAGTGATTAAATTGATAAACCAATTTGCTGCACAACAGACAGATTTCGTAGGGAATGGACTGATCATCTTCGTGGCATTTTCAGTCGGATTCTTAGTAGGCTTTAGGCTCACTAGTACACCGGTTGTTTATCGAAAGGACCACAGAAATACAACAGCGTACTGTCTCAAGATAGTCATCATCATTTCGCTCGTCTCCATGAGGGTTTCGCAAGCAATTATAAACGATAAGTTTAGCTTATACAAACTGAACATTACTGAAGACTGCTCACAGCTGCCGCAATCTCATAGAATTTGCTCAGTTAGTTCCTTTCGAAAAGAAACAGAAAACTCTAGTTTAATTCTTCTTGAAGCTCAGCAATTGTGTAAACCTCCGGCTACGCTTTCCTAAGACAAGTTTGTTGTCTGCTACACTATTGCCCCCCTATTAAGTACAACCAAATCATCGTGTGTAAAAGCACGCCTATATTTCTTGCGAGTAGTGCCCAGGTCGCCGGACCGTCTCGAGTGGAGAAACAGCATCTATCCACTTAAATTTAGTCGATAATTCCACGATTAGGACTATTCTTTAAATTGAATTTACAAAAATCGTTAAACTTGTTGAGCGACATTTTGACAGTTTAACCTAATCAGTAGTTTCCACTGCAAATTGCTGTTGCAAATAAAGAAAAATAGACGTCCCCTTGGGTTTTCATCTAATCAGCCAGCAAAGTAGGCTATCTCTTCAACTGTAGGATGGAATCTCAACACGTTGTATTTAGGCCACTTATCAGCATACTGAATTTTGTTTACCTCGATGTTCATTTATTTATCGACAATGCATATTGCAGTGGAAACTTCACCAGTCACATAAAGAGAGCTTAATGGCAGTGCCGTCGGGAGCATAATGTTCCTTAATAAGAAATAAAGGTTCCTTTCACCAACAATCGGAAACTACACAGATTGTTAGACTAGGCTAAGTCGTTTTCATAACAGTGTATCGCATCTTTTAATTACTCTTCAGTTTTGGCAAGGTTATTCACAGGTTCAACTGTTTGACCACGAACAGCTCTAAGGCGATGCCAAATCATTGTAATTTTACACTGAGGTAAGGCCGTCGCGTTAAAAACTTACACACTCATGATTGGTCGAGATTGAGCCTAACGAAATATAAACAGCCCTACCAAACGTTTTGGGAAAAAAAATAAAGCAATAAATATAAACTACACTGTGCATCACCATGAAGTTGCTGATCGTACATATACCTCATTGTCTCACTGGAAGGTGTATTCTACTAAGAATCGTTACAAGAGCTCAACAAATATCCTGTTGAGTTGAGCGCCGGAGAGACTGTTAGTTCAATATCTAAATACGTATGAACACAAAAATGCTCTCGTGATGTGTGACGCAAAATGTCAGCAATGCGTTATTGTAAAATTTCATTTACAAGCTATTTCAAGAAGAAACGCCTTCCCGTATGTCAATGAGAGAACGACGCTCGACTGTCATCTTACATGGCTGGTCCTCTCGCTCCAAAGATACAAAATTTCTCTAGGGGATAGGCTTGCGTCAAGCATTTTAACATCATAAAAACCACAATCTACTATCGAACATCACGTCTGTATTGCCTCAATATATCAGATCCACATCAGTCGTTTACTTCTGGCTACTAAATTAGACTGAGTGCCACTGAACCCATCCTATAGTATGTAATGCTAAATCTATTACTGATTCAGAAAACTTGTTTCACTCATTTCTGTACAGTTCAACCGTAAACCTTTGTTTAGCATCTATAGTACAGTTCTCATCGAAGCAATAATTTCGAGTGCCCGTATATATCTGCGGAAATGTTTATTGCAATGAAAACGAGTAAAACTTTGGTACCTTTTCTCATCGGGATATCGCTGATTATTGACTGCTTCTGTATACTTGTGCAATGACCCATGATCTTTCCATCCAAAGTGTTATAACAACGTGTCACAGTGTGTCACAGGATGTAGACAGAAGAAATTCAGAGTAAAGAGATGATCATAGTACAATGTATTAGTATTCAGGATGTCAACAAGGTTGCTAGGCCTCTGTCGTTAAGGTGGAGAGCATATCTACATACAAATTGCACGGCTCATGATGTCTACATGACAGACTAACATTGAGTTAGCTCCACAAGCCAAGTGCACAATAACAAAATGGGGTCGCAAACTGGTTGTTCCCTGCTATTTTTTCACAATCCCTGGATTATTTGGTTGTAAGCTGTTTTTATACCTTCATTGTTTTGGTCTTCAGTGATTATGTGATACTTAAAAGAAGAACTTAGACAAATTAACTTAGGAAAGCGAGACAGTTGAAGAAGTTTTCGCGTGTTACAAAACAAGATTGTTGCCGTAACCATACACCGGATGACTAATTAGTTGTTACTAATTACCCTTGAACATGCTCAGAGAATAAGATACGGATATTTAGACGAACAAGAGAAATAAGTATACCCATCACAAAAACCTGAATATCAGCTGTCTGTCGATCTTCTCTGTTGAATTCCGGTGCATACTTTTCAGCTTTCGGTTATCTTGAACTTACATCAGCGGTGAACAATCTTTCTGGTTCATGTGTTTGTGAGCTTGACATACTGACCAGTGCAGCAACAGTAACACAGTATTGTTTACCAATTCATCTTATATAAGCATCCGACCATCCCTATTTGTGAGTACCTGTCAGGCTCCCTGATGGTCTTTGGAGCATACAAATCAACTACTCTGTCATCTCCAATAGGCCAAAACGTTGCGTTCACACTGAATTCACGGAATCTGGTAAACTTGGTGAGCAGTTTATCCATTTCTGATAGGGGGCGGTGTTCGTTATAAGTTTAATGCCACTCACATTTAGATGCAGTCTACCTATTCAGACAAACTTCCATGGAGATCGCTTCTGAAAAATTATACGTCATATTTGGGTTACGATTTTGTGTACACCGTTCTTCCGCACAGAACTTTGACTTCGGTACAAAATCAAAGAAGACGACAACATTGGTCATTGTATTAGCAAACAGCACAACAAGCTGTAAACATTCTGATACATTTGATTACAGATGTTGCCTAGATTGCCCGAATGTATGATACACCGATCAATAAGTTTTGTAACCAGTACTGCGGTTGATTCGGACAAAGATATGAGCTGTTTATATGTCCAAAAAGTGTATCACACGAGCCTGGGATTTATTTTCAAAATGAAGTAGCCGCAGGACGTTTTTATAATTGAGGTAAGTGCAAACAAGTGTAAGCATTGTTCAGTATGTGAGAACCAGCCAATCGGGTTTCTTACTAGTACGCAGTGCACCTGATACGCTTCTAGAGGCGTATTGTATTTTGTGGTGTACCTCTCATCGGACTGATTTTACACGACTAACTGCCTCATTATTTGGACACATCAGGTAAGCCGTCTGAGTGAGGAGCAAACCAAATGGATAAAAGTTTCAATTGCTAATAGTTTGATTCCTATTCAAAACGCTTTGCGACTCAATGGTTTAACCTCGCGAAATATCATAATAAACATTTCGAGCTATCGTTACAGTGGTATTTCTAACTTTGTTGTGTTAGTCCGTGTTATCCGGAGTGTGAACAATCTAATTGTCCAGGTGGATACTACCATTCCTTCAGAGTTCAATGGCAGAAAATGTTCTTGAATGAATGGTTATGTGGTTTTTGAAAAAAGCCATCTACTGGATTGATGTTTGATTTCTGATTCAAAGTTTTTGATAATCTTCTCGAACTGCACTTATTTGGGGACACATAAAAAGTAAGTAGCCATGATTACATTTTTATGCGGGTCAAGGATAATGTGACAACTGGCAACAGTTTTCTCTAGTTCTTGAGTACGTTTTAGCTAGGGACATGTGAATCGATACAATCACTCACGTGTATCGAATAGAGCAGGAACCGTAACAGTGACTCTGTGACTAGAATCGTTTGGTCCAGTTAGTTGTTATTTTTCCCGATAGGCATCACGATGCCAGACAACCAGTCCCAGTACGGTAAGACGATTAAACAAGCATCTTACTGGACAGATTCGAAATTGGTCACTGATGGATGAGGCGATGGTTTGTAAGTGACGAAACACATATTTACGAAACAGAGATGGCATATGCTTTATTCATAACCTGTTTTTCAAGATAGGCACACATAACCAGAGACAGTCAGTTTATATTGGGTATGGTGGTTTGTTGTCTAAGTGATAATACCCCTCAAACTGAAGTATTTAAACCGGTATCACCATTTTGCTATAATCCATTAAATACATAAAGTCGGGATTACACTCGAGTAAGTGACATTGCAAAAAATAAGTGGGTGTGATATAAGCGTATTCAACTGAACGGCGGATAAAGATCTCAACAGCTTCATAATCCTACCTCACAAGATGATATATAGAATTACCAAGGTAGGATTGCATTTCCTGCAGAGCCTTTTTAACCGGTTACTACATAGGATACCCAGTACGTACTGATGTAACGACCGTTGAGATCAGCAAAGTTTCATCACTACATATAATCATGTGTATAGCAGTTCACTTCAAAATGCCACCCGTTGAAGCGTCTACACTGTCATCGATTTGAAAACGCTGAACCTACCAGAACAGGAGGAGAACTCGTTGATAAGTTTAGAGGTTTACAGAAGAATTGGTTTTACACATGAGGAAGTCACAGACTAAAGAAATAAACTTATTGTGGTACCACCTATCTTTCTATATGTGATAGTCCTGAATCTTTCAGCCGTTTGATAAGTCGGGAAACCCTCATAATCCTGTTTTGAGACATTGGTTCCCCCCTCACCGATTACTTTAAGCAGGGCCCACACTGGTACGTAAGATGTCCTGCATAATACTATTTCGGTCGCACCTCGCCAGTTACTTTCGTGAAATTCACATTTACGTTGTATAGTGAGGACAGTCAGAGAAGTAAAATCAATATATTCACGTCTGAGACAGTCAGTCAAGTGATTAAAGCGTAGACAACAAAATGCGACTGAGGTGTGTTCATTGATAAAGAACATGAGATTGGATTAACATAATAGAATTGTTGCTAGTCAAAAGAGTAATAAGAATCTACAAAGAGAAAGACTGGTAGAGATTCCATACAGATTAAACGGATGGATGGATGGTTGAAAAATTCGTACTACTTGTCCACCACCATATAATGTCCATATCAATTTCTAAGAGGTACCTGACGAAACATCTCTGCGTAAGACTTCTTACGTGCCGTTGTTGGCCTTCTTCAATAGCTCGATTTATTAACTGCAGTTGATCTGAAGACATCAGCACCACATTCTGGAAATTAACGATAATGAAGTACAACAAGTGGGATAGAAATACGGGGATGGGTGTGTTCATTACAGGAAAGCAGAATGATCACTTGCAACAAAGGAGAAGGCGTAAATTTCAGAGATCAACGTCAATACAAAAATCAGCCAAAGCTGTGTTTATTTGTTTAGACAGTGCATAATTATACCAGAAAAGGTGTGACTGCTTCACAGGTGCAATAACCGATTTTTCCCAGAGTTAGTCGAATGCCACTGAATTTTGTAGTAAACGGTACGGGAAACTTCAGAGTAAAATACACAGGTAATGGACATTTATAGGACACTAATCAATCCTTGGAGTCAAAATACTTCTTCATAGCAATTAAGTGTAGTAAAGTAGTGGATGGCGCGCCGACTCACCCTTCGTGGTACCGACTTGGCAAATTCGGTGCAAACCGTGATTGGCTAAACGATCACCAATTCCAGATATGGCTAAAGAATCTACCTGATTACAATGAACTAGTTACGACTGACCATAAAATCGCAAGTTCCGCCAGCTTCTGGGCACCGGCATTGACCAGTACACAAGAAAGGCAAGTGGAGTACTTATGTGCAGAGTGTAGTCAGTGTATAAACCAAACGCTACTTTGTTGGTATATTTTTGTACTCGTCAACACAAGGGTGGAGTAGAACAGGAGGTAGGTGTTCAATCTTGCAAAGTCTTTGACTGTGCCGAATGTGAATGCAACTTTTCGACCAAGGTCGGTTTAAACCAACAAAGAAGGCATACGCATCCTGTCGAACATAACTGGGAGAAGTTCAGTTGCATGAAAACCGCAGGGTCTAATTGGTCTCAACAGGAGACGGCCTCTGTCCTCAGACTTGCTGACAACCAAAATCCTTCATGCTCAAATTGATTTGAACCACATCACACGTTGTTTCGCATTTATTGTGTCGTTCGCCTGTGACTCTCCGGACACGTTTGAATTGGTGACCTTCTACTGCCAATATGACCACCACCTGGGAGACAAAAGTGATTGTGAATCTCGAATTATGAGCAGTTGAACATTATGCGTGGTTTGTCCGTGTGGTAAAAACTGCGGTTCCTCAAGTCGAGTTCATATACTAGGCCCTGAAGTAAAGTGATGAACTATTAACAGTCCCCCGTCGTCTCTACGCTGGCATTTCCACTATGCTCCTTATCAAAGTACTGTTAAACATGCATGCTTGCCAGTCGTTTTGTACACGTGGTAAATGGTCAGTCAGTGACGTGCTCTTATTACAGCAAAAAACCAGTAGGTGGACAAAGAAAGCCAGCAATGCAGTTATCCAAACACTGTATCATCAAGTAGGAAAGGGTGCCGTCTTTGCATTTTTTCCGGAAACTGGACAGTTGACGAATCGCGGCTTCCCAAATAACTCCAACCACTCCTGACCTGAGGCTCAGCAGCACATGGATGGGCGTCCACCTCTCACGATTCTACCTGCGAAATGGTCCTGGGTGGATCCAATCACTAGCAAAGAAATATCTTACACCTTTAAGGACATCAGACACAGCTCTAGGTTCCCTTGAACTGTTACCCAAACATATGATGCGCACAAAGGCCGACGCTTTGGCAACATGCGTCAAATCTTTCTTGCAGCCTGAACGTTGTCCAATCCATTTGTGTCATTCACGCATTCATTTTCTCCTAGTTGTCTAAGACATTTCGTCTAATCTTCACTGATGATAGGTTGATTTTCAAGGGGTTGACTAGTCATCATAATAGGCACTTGCAGGTTTACATTCACCAACTCACATTCTCACATCATGACGGTTTCTTGAGGCTACGTGAATACTTCGCGTGCTGTTTGGGAATTCACGTTTAACATCTTTTAGGCGTTCTACAGATTTAGTCGATGTGTCCAAATCGTTTGGTTCTATTTCGTAGCACTCAATCATCACCTCATTCCGGACTTCTGGTGTTCCTCCATCTATAATACAAAAAACTGGTGATGCCTATTGCAACTCGTCCGTCTTGCTCAAAAGCTGTTTCATCTGGTTTCAAGACAGTGTGTGCCAACACCCATGGATGGATGAGGTGCTGGCTTTATCGTGACCGAGACTTGCCAACCGGTTCCGTGATACTAAGATCAGGGGTTCTGCCCACGTTAATGGTTTGATTCCTCTTATGGGAAATCCGGCACCTCTCTCAGAGAGGCTTACAACCACAGGCCAAAACTTGTAAAACGAAACTCCTGCTAATTTTGGCGACCATGAGTATAACACGATAGTTGTTGCTAAGAAAGTTGTTTAATTCCGCCAGAGCACTACCTAGTCACTAAGCGTATTCAGTACTGTTAACTATCGAGTTAAACTATCCACCTGAAAACATGAAACCCCTATTAATCACCGACTGCAACTTCCTATGATACTGATTGATTACCAAATCGCCTCTGAAATCGCAGAATGATGTATACCTGATGAGACAGCAAATGATTCCAAGGATGAATCCCTCAATAATGATTGGTCGATTCCATCACTATACACTCAGATATGGACCGTACAGCCAGTTGGTTTGCTCGACAATGGCTCCGCGTACCAAAAGACACATCAACCGGCTACACCCTCTTTCCAATTCGCCCTAGCGGTCTGAGCGTCTAGAGTTTGTCCGTCAACACCCACGCTTCACGCAAATCGCATGTGAGGATGCTGCTCCATGATAGGTTTCCAATTCTCAGAAAGTTGGCTAAATACGCTTGACCTCATCGTGAAGGATAGTATCGTCGTGAATGGATAAGCTTCAGCATAAACTGGATGCTCGTAGCCCTCAGAAAGTGTTCCGCTGCCCACTCTCCAGTTGCTGGCTGCTTCATCCAACTCCCATTCCTCCAAGGATACGAGTTTTGATGCAATAAGATTTGCAATTCAAGAGATGGCCTAAGTTTTGTGTCGTGTCAACCACGGCTAATCAGAGGAGGTTGCACTTACACTTCAGTCATGCTGGATCACATACGTTATACATTGTGTTCGATACAACCACTTGGCCAATGATTTGGTGAAAAGACTGCGCAATCTCGGCCCCATAGTTTTCGATGAATTATCAGTACCAATGATGATCTTATTCATCAAGCTCCACGTGGCTGCAACCAGTTTGGACGAGGCTATGGTACCCGTCATCTGCAAAGCGGACGACTACCGAAGTCAAACAGCCTGGATCGACAACATCAGAAATTAACACACCAATTCTCCTAATTCTGCTATCCGGTCAGTCAACAGGCTGTCGCGCCGATTCAATTATTCAAATCCCTGCGGCCATCGCATTCCGTGGAATCCTTTACACTTTCTCATGTAATACTACTCCTCGAGTTGAACTGCTCACCTACATAGTCAATTATTTTAATCTACTGACCTTTCCGGTCTCCCTGAAAATTTAAGGGACATTTATGCGGGTAACTTGACCCCGACTATTGTCACTTCTCAGGCGGATGTCTCATAATGAAAAGCTATTTTTCAGCCTGATGAGTAAGATTTGACTGGGTTAACACTCCAGAGCAAGGAACAGCCTTTGAGTTTGTGAGATGATTTATTTTTAATTATTCATTCTCTCAACATATTACACGGAATATTTCCATTACTGTTAAGTGAGAAGGGATTTTGGTCTATTGATTGATCGCAGGTGTTGTTTTCTTACAGACTTTTAGCTAATGGTTACGACGCTATCTACATTTGCTACTCTGATGGAAGTACCCATCAACGCTTCATTGTTGATAATCATGCAGCATCCTGCAGCTATCAGCTGGCTCAGTTGAAGTATTTTTCTTCAACTTGTTGCTTAATTTTACTGTCACCGCTTACCGATTCTTTGAATAAAATAAGGCAAACTGCTCCATGAAACAAACGTCGTTTAGTGGTAGTAGTCATAGCATTAACTTCACAAAATGAAATTGTACTTTAATTTTGGTGAAAGGGGACGAAAAAACATCATGAAATTGAGAGGCAGATTAACTTTCTGTTCTTGAAATGTTGATATAATGAACCCGTTTTTGACCTTCGTGCTTTTTGCATTGCTTATCTGTGTACATGAAATTTCTCTCCATCGTAGCTGTTCTCGAGGGTTGTCTGTGTATCGTTTTGAACATCACACCGAAGCTCCCTTATTACTACTGACTTACCGGAGTTGTTAATGTTCAAATGCTGACAGCTAAGTTTCCTGTTTACGTGAATTGTTTGCCTGACTCTGGCATCTGCCGAAGGAGGAGAGTATGGCAGTTATGTAATTGATATTCATAACAGGAATACAAAATTTCCATTGTGTGCTGCGTGCTTGATTAAATGGTCATTCTGTAAAACTGCATGGTATTTACACCGAAGGTTGTCAGTTGCGTCTAACGTTTTCTCTCTAAGTACACACATTTGTTCGTTGTTTTCCGGACAATCGTTTTGTATTTTGTAGGGGTGCTGGATGATCTTATGTCCACTTGTGCTATCCGCTAAGCACCAGCTTTTGAAATATGAATAATGTGGTAATCCCCACACAGTGATCACCAACGCAAACCCAAAACGATTAATTTTTGCCTTCCATAAGTATGGTTGCTATTGGCACACTTCGAACTAATAATGTAAGCTTGTTCAAACACTGGGTTCTAACAAAGTGCAAGACTGTTTCATGTGGAAAAGCTTACAACGACTGGCAAATTCTTTCTTGTTTTAATACATCCGCTTGTCTGGGTAGTTTGCGTACATCGCCCTGCAAAAGAGTTCTTCCGAAATTCGTGACTAAGCCACAATGATTAATTACATCCAATTTGCCTGTAGCTCTCGCACTCGCCTGTACGATTTACATGTAACCATACCGTCGAAGAATAGCATTTGTGTACTGCCACACCACCGTCTTGGAGGCATATGAACTATTAATGACTATTCGACGGTAAAATCAAAACATACACATACTCTGGCCGAATATTAGATCACATCGATGAGGAAAACATGATGATTGGCTTGATATGCTTTACAGTTTCTCGAAACAAAAACAGCGAGTCGTGTTTTATTTGGTAGTTGAATGCGTTACTAAACGGTTTTGTGATGATCGAAAATGTACTTTATCTTTGAGGTGCTGTTAGCCTAACAGGTTATATAATGTCAACCGCCACTTAGTGTTTTCCTAGTTGATTAAACGATAGACAACCAGGCTGGTTAGCAATGAGATTGGACTAACTAATTTTGAAGTAATGTTAAATTATCGCATGAAATCTTGTGACTTATAGAAACAAAGTGATCACGCTGAATTTAAACAAAAAACGAAGTTTGTACTGAACCGTTATCATTATCAGCAACACGAAAGTGGTGCAATGGCTTTACGGGAATGAAGTTTTAAAATTCAGTTTGCATAACAGCCACCATTTGTGCAGAATAATATATCACTTTCTTCGATCTACCCGATGAAATTGTAGTACAATAGCTAACACTGACAACCTCATCTGTCAACAACTGTGTCTGAATTTGCTCCATTTTTTTAACAACACTGTATGATTCTCGCATAACGCTGAGATGACAGGACAACTGGTGGTTCAAGACTGACAGATGCTGAGTCCCTAAGAAAGAACTAAGACTTCGGCAACTCTGTAGTGATCTTAGATTATTGGGCAGCTATTTCCAAAAAAAAAGAAATTCACAGCAACCTACTGGATTTACATAACTACAGCCATTCAGATATTCCACAGGTACCCTGACGTGTTCCGTAGTGTCATTTCCTTGATAAATGTGAAGTGTTTGCAATCAAAATACAATTCCCATCCCTCGGTCTCAAAGTTGTACTGTGAACATTAACCTCAGGCTTCAGCTGGCTGATTACTCACCGTTAATCTGAGGAAAGCTACCACTACAAAACTACAAAATACGTTTCTTTGTTATACGGAGCAGTACAGTGTACGCAATAGTGATGCCCACCGTGTGGTATATCCGTACTATTTTATTTATCTCAAGATATATCAATGTTCCAATATACCCTAGTAACATGTTCAAGTGTAGTCAGACCATACACAGTGTTGATTCAGAATATACTAAATGAAGTGGATATTTTTGTCAGTTCTTTCTTAATTATTAAAGCGAAATCAATGTTTTGAAGCATACCTTATTAGTCACCATTGAAATTCTCTGCAAATAATTCTTCAAAAACAGTGTAACGAACAAAGTCGTTTCCGGTTATTCATCATCAGGCTAATTACACAATAATTTATATAAAACAGAGTTTGACTGAGGTCAGTCACTCAAAAGCTGTCAGATGCCGAATTTTAGCCACAGCCGAAGCCATAGGAATTCGATTAAGAAATCCACCGTTGTGTACACAAAAGCACTTTGTTCAGGCGTTGAAGTTACCATGGCCAACCACACACACCATGACCGATCAAACCGTCATGGTTCCAGTGGCGTGATATTGATGACGTAATCGTACCAAAACGTTGTTTCCGTGTTTGCCAATGACGTGTCTGACCTCACTCAAACTAGCTACTTGTTTTTGTCCGTTTCGCCCTGACAACTCTGTTTCATATAAATTGCTATGTAATTAGCCTGATGATGAATAACCGAAAACAAGCTTGTTTGCTACACTATTGTTTTCTGACGCCTACTCCGGGGATTTTTAACCACCTTTAAAAACAGTTTGTAACAGTTAAAACACACTTCAGTCAGTTGTTTACTAAATGTTGGTAGTGCATTCATCAGATTGGTGGAAGCAATGTGGTAGACATACAGGACCGGCCGCATGGTTTTGGTGAATTTAGGACTAAGAGTTTTTGATGCTGATCAAATTTAGTTGCCTAGCTTGAGCTCTTGTCCTCAAGTATACCAGCTGGGAAGGTTGGCCACTAATCAATTGCTGACCTCAATTAATAGAAGGAAGGGAATTGATGGACGCAAGTACATTCACCAATGTTTACTTAACTGTGTATTTTCTGTGTACTTTCTACTTTCCGATCCTACATGTTAATGAAACGGTATTTAGACAAAATTGTGTGAAGTATAACATACTCACGATGCTAATGCTAGTGTTTGCCAGAAACCACAAGTATAAGGTCTAAACCTAAGTGCGTATGAGACCCATCACTGCAGACCGGCCGTTGTTGAAAACCGCAAACCAATATAGGAAAATATTTCTGAACAAGAGGATGCATGATGTGGGCCCCTACATTGTCCGTGTAAAACGGACTGTGCCAAGTAGGGACAATTGTTGTGGACTACTCACGGCATCAGTGAGTAACATGCTGGTCAGTGTGATCATTTGCCCGAGATCGTGTAATACTTCTAGTTTCAATATTTTCTCATTCAGGGCTTAAAAAAACTAATGGATGAATATTTCAACACTGAGCACCACCCACACTTGATCGCAGCCTTCGCATTCAGACAAACCTTTAGGCCAGCCCACTTCGAAAGAAAGCACTGGACTGCAGTTTCGCTGTTATTAGAGCTCATCAGTAGTGCATATCCTCGTCCGGATGGGAGTTTGCACTCTGACTCTCGTGTTTGTTAGACTAGTGTGTCAACGGAGGAGTACTGATTACGGAATTATCGACTGGACAGAACGGAGTGATTTTGTTCAATCTGTTTACGAATTGATCAGAAAGGCTGAACATTTCATACAAGATAGTGCTGGATTGTTTTGATTTGATTATTCGGTCACGCCTATTGTGAGGTTGCTGGCGTTGTAGTTAACACTCTAGTTTCACAAGCACGAGGGTCAGAGTGCAAACTTCCATCCGGACAAAGATATGCACTACTGATGAGCTTTAGTAAGACCAGATTTCGAGTCTAGTGCTTCTTTTCGCAGTAGGTCGGCTGGAAACTCTACTTGAATGGAAAACCCGCGATCAAAGTTGAATGACGTTCAACTTGAGATTACTCAAATCCCCGGCTACCCATCAGTGAATCTTGCCGTTGCTCATCCGCCTTTTGACTTACTGTTTGTTTAGAGATCATCCCTTCGCAGACACCAAGTACCCGAAGGGAACTTGAGTGACAAGAATATAGGAAACACCTGTCATACATAATTGCTACTTTAACTGCCAGGATCGCAACAGTGGAGTGATTGGATGGAACACTTGATGTATGTAATGTTGGTTTTAAACTATCACTGCGGACACGGCAAGTAGATTTCTGTTGATTCAGCAGAACTTGTTAACAGGAATTAACTGGTCCCTCCCGAATTTGAATACGACAATAACCACCGTGAGGCGAAATGTTAACTTGCGAGGACTGGCTTGAGGAACGTGAGATTTACAGGTCCTGTAGGGCTAAAAGACAGGAAAGGCATTGGTAGCAAGAAATAACTTGGTGCTGTTTCCCGTGAGTTGCAATTGCGCTAGCCATCGATTAGGTGTTAATAAGACTATATGTGAAAAAGATGATTCACGAATTCGCAGTTTGTTGGCGTCAGTTGGTGAATGGGGCAAGGAATTTGAGAAACGGTTCAGATAGCCTTAGACAGTTAACTCAACTGAAAATGATGGAGATTGTGCGGGTACCTGTGACACTCCAAACGATCCCTCTGGGAAAACGAAGTAACTTCGGAGTTTAAACCATTGAAAAGTTATGCACCCCCAAGTCCAGAGATTCCGCCTCCTACCCTAATCAAAGATATCGGGAACGGATCGTTATCCGTACTGTTCCCATTCTTTCTTTCTCCACGAGGGACTGACCAGCTGTCTCATGACCCGTGATTACGAATAGTAAGTCCCGTTTTCTTTAAGGTGCCGGGACATCATGTGACGACCCCACAGGTATTACTTTTGAATCTATAGGGTCCAGACTTTTTGGGCCTCTCGTAAAATAACGGTATTTTGAAGACAGAATGAACTGGGGAAGGAAAAGGCAGGGCGGTTTCCGACCTACACGCGGGTGTATGTATCAAGCAATGTAGCGTCGACACTCCTTTCTTCGATCAACGATAGTGGTATTTTCATACATAAAGGTTGTTTTTGACTCTTTTTCCCAGTCAACTCTCTGGAACTAATTTCTTCGCCAGAGAGTCTCACTGAAATATTTAACTTCATCGAATTCCTTTACGCTCGCTTTGATTGCAGACTGCGCAATCTTTACAGCCACTACAAGTAGTCTTCACTTCAGATGATGTGTAAAAAGAATGTCCGGTTTTGCTCTTCGTTTTCAACTTCGTGATGGAGGATATACTGCACCGAGCACTCAGAGGTTTCGGGAACTTCGGAGTGGAACTTCTGCCAAACCGTGAGCTGATAAATATTACGTGTACAGGTAACAAACCAACCACTCCGAAATGACTCAGTTGTATGCTGGATCTGTTTGGTATTTGTTTCGCATCCTCCAACTGCACTGTGTTTTTACATTACAGGGTTGACACATACCATGTCATAGCAGGCGGGCCGCTGGATGCTCTCGAGCACTTCATTTACTTGGCTGGTGTAGCCTCGTCCGCTTGTACACTTGTTGATGAAGTGTTCACCAGGAGTGCGAAGGTTTGTAGTGCATTTGCGAGAATTCGTCACTAATGACGTCATAAAGAAGTCCATTTGTCGGTCATAAACAAAGTTCCCAATTTGAATATGTCTACTCAGCTCTGTTCTGTGAATCAGTCATTGCCTATACGTGTGGAAGATGCAGTCTAGATTCCCGGCATTCATCCACTGCTGTCTCTGCCAGTTGTTCAGTATTAAATAGGTTGACTACCAGCAATGCGACAATTAGTCGGAGTGCACTTGACAAACGTGCAGGTTTGTGACCGATAGCTGAGTTCATGAAAATAAGCAATATTCACTGGTTGAGTCACGTGCTCGCCTTTTACTGTAGGTGGTGATGGTCGGTAACAGCCGCAAGGTTGTTCAGGCAGTGACGCGGTCACCAGCTACAAAAATCTTAACCATCCCATTTG
Source organism: Paragonimus heterotremus (assembly GCA_013368495.1). Taxonomy (NCBI): domain Eukaryota; kingdom Metazoa; phylum Platyhelminthes; class Trematoda; order Plagiorchiida; family Troglotrematidae; genus Paragonimus; species Paragonimus heterotremus. The sequence goes on along the minus strand of LUCH01000045.1, from coordinate 292,610 downwards.
TGGCCCAGTTTTTAGATCATCTCTTCTTAACATGTCGAAGCAAAGGTTTGCTCGAAGTTTTGTTCAATGGGCTTGAGATTTTTATTGCATATTGTCTCGAGCCGGGGAGACAATCTGAACATTATTCCCACTACTTTCCATGTGATAATTTTGTCTAGGTGTGTTGAGTAACATAGAAGTTTCGGTGGTCCACTACTAGTTGTGAGAACCGTTTTTACTGCGGACAAGTTTCGATAAGCACAACATTTGATCCAACCTATTCTATTTACAAGGGAGCGACAAGTATAGTTGTCCGATTTTTGGCACTTCGATCAAATATGTGGGCTCTCAATAAACCTTGGGTTATAGTGTACGTGAATCAAAACTGTCATTCATACAAGTTTTTCAATCGGTCCTTTTCAAAATTGCATGAGGTTCGCTTACGTTAGAACTCTATAGTGGTACACATTTTGACATCCGTCAGATTTAATCCATGGTCGGTTACATCCGGAGTTAACCGCGTTGACCAATACGTCGTTGACTGCACTCTAGGCACCACTGAATTATAACCGGTGAGTAGTAGAGGATTTGGTTTATTTTAAATTGAACATCACCCACAGTTGATTGCAGCTGTCGCATCCCCATAGACTGTCCAGTCGGTCCATTTCGATCAGAAGAAGCACTAGACTCGAATTTCGCTCTCATTAGAGCTCGTCAGTAGTGCATATCCTTGCCACTGCCGGGACTTCAACCACGGACACGCTGTTCATGAGCAGGCAACCGTGTTTACCACTGCGTCACTGACCTCACGTTAGGTACGACCGAATTATCATATGTGAACACTCAACCACTTTCGCT
>LUCH01000045.1:160880-291493 GCA_013368495.1 Paragonimus heterotremus | reverse complement strand
AGCGAAAGTGGTTGAGTGTTCACATATGATAATTCGGTCGTACCTAACGTGAGGTCAGTGACGCAGTGGTAAACACGGTTGCCTGCTCATGAACAGCGTGTCCGTGGTTGAAGTCCCGGCAGTGGCATGGATATGCACTACTGACGAGCTCTAATGAGAGCGAAATTCGAGTCTAGTGCTTCTTTTCGAAGGGAGCCGACAGGAAATGTCTGAATTATAACCGTTAATCATTCAGCTATTCACCGTCTGTTGATATTATTTAGATATTATCTAGACTGATCGACCGTTCTGAAAGGATACACGGTAGCCTTCACCTCTGCTCCATTCACTGAGCAACAGGCAGTTGTCATTACCTTTGACTCACAAGCAGGTGGACGGGAGTTAAATTTCCGGTTGGGAACGGAGCGTAAGGTACGGCTGAGTTCTAATTAGAGAGAACGTCAGCTTTATTAGACAACATCCTGCCTTACGTTGGCCGAGGCCAACCATTACATCAATCAAGGCAACAAGTGCGGACATTCTGTCAATGTTGATCGACCAACAACCGAGGCTACCTCCACCCATACAGAATATCCGCCTGAATGATCCCCTGTTTATTAATTTCCACTACGCGACAGCACATCCACGTCCATGTGATTCGGCATGCGATGTGGCTGACCAACGGCAGAAACAGCGTGGAACACACCAGTACTCTAGCCGTGTCCGGCACTGTCTGGATGACCATCTTTATTCCATCCTCTTTTACACTATTTTGATATATTGTGTTGTTTCGCATCACTGTTACGCCGGTTATAAGTAAGCTACTTTTTACGGTATTCTCCGTCGTTTACCACCCCTGCCGGACCACCAGTGATCTTGTCTTGATGTGTACCGTTTAAAATCCACGAGTGTTTTAACACATGATGGTTTCTGCCAGATTAATAAACGTGTATAGTTCACAACTCACCTCGTTGTTCGAAAATTCGCAAAAATTGTTGCAGACTTTCGATGGACGAAATGGACCATTCGTTGACAAAATTGGCTCTACAAACGTCTAAGTTGCAATACAATAGGATTGGTTATAGATATGCTTACTTACATTTGAAGAGGAAGAAGTGAACAAGAAAAGATAGTATCTTGTGACCGGTACGGAACAGACATGTCCATCCTTTATATTTTTCGATTAGTACTTTCGTGCAAATTAATTCTGGTACATGGATACTTCAGGTGACTCTTAATGATTGCGTAGCAAATGGGAAAGTTGACTTTGTGCTTCAAGGATGTAGGCAGCCTGACAGATGAAAAGTCGAAGAGTAACTGATATTTTGCAAGGATAGCCTGTTTAACTACATAGAAACCGAGTGAATGAACGATGATCGTAATTCAATTATCATGTCTAATTTACATAGGTCTCACCATCCGGTGAAAAAATTCGCTGCTCATTCAAATGAAAACGTGAGGTTTATGTAGCAATTTAACCCCAAGCACAAAAGGTTAAGCGGTCCAGTACGAGTTTTAACTAGTGCGGCAAAAATCGTAAACGACGAGAACTATTCCGAATGTTATTAAGCCAACGCACTCAACTATCAAGTGGCATTTATATGGTGTCTATAAAAGGCACTTATTTTCTTCAACACTAATTGCTTGAATGTGAGCAACTGTGGTTAACAACACCGTTTTACGAGCTAATCGTGGCATTTATCTCAATTTCAGTGGGGTGCGTAGATTGGTACGAATGCCAAGAAAACTTGGTGAAACTGTGCAAAAACTCCGTTCATCTTAAGAGCTTAAGTGATATTATAAGTTTAGTTGATAAGACGGTGGTAGTAGAAGCATGTGTTTAATAATTATAATTCACTAGAGGAACACGGCCGGTTTGTGCCTGATGACACGCCTCAGGTATGCATACCAAACAAGCTTCGATTAGGTATTCTATTATAGGAAAGGCAATTACTAAGATGTGTTAACAGGCAGTTAATATTGTCCTATATCCTGAACTAGTTGCTAAGTGTTACGTCTGAAAAAAGATTAGTCGAAAGGTCTGTCTGAAGAGTGACGTCTTTAGCACAAAAAGCACGAGCGCAATTAACAGAACTTTCATAGAAATGTAATGTTTCATAGTATGTTGTCTCACGTTTATTTGCTGTTATTGTTACCGTCAACTGGCTGCATCCAAACGATAGTTTCGTGTGGTCAAATTAAAAGAATGAACATACTGTTAATGTCAAATGATAGCCAGTCGTCGTTTGCCTTAATGATAGAACGGGAGAACTTGATATCAAGCACATTGTAAAGGGGAATTCTCAACTAAAATCACGCACTAACTTCAGTTTTCCTGGAACTAGACGTGCAAGAGAGAAATAAAGTGGGCAAACATTTGATCTTGAAAACAGTTTAGAATGTACAAACAGTGTTCTATTCCTTCCTTTTGAATGGTAAATAGAAATTGTCAGAAAATACTGTCAGCCTTGCCAAACTTGCAAATTTCTGTATGAGAACCACGCGCGATGATGCATGTACGCTCTTCGTGACTCAACAACGATATAAACTAGTAACGACTGGTTCAGTCGGTCTGGCTCATATAGATGTACATACTAATCGAAACTATACTTAGGAAGACTAGTTAGAAAAACATGGTTTACCAGGCTCATCATCTGGCAGTTTTCAATCATTTATCATTGGAGTAGTATATGCGACCCTACACGGAACAACTTACCCTAGGACTTCAAGAAAATTTGCTTTTAGGTTGTTCTCAGTGCCATCCTGCAAACTATTATAACATTTCATCTATGAAGAACTCAAGCAGCGGACCAAAAATCTTTGCCAGTAAAACACAGCAACCAAGTTAAAAACAATAAAAACCTTTTTTCTTGTTTAGAGCGAACATTTGTTTTCACCGAATAAAACACGGTACGTCGGTCACTGTAAACAACGAACCATTGGTCCTATTTGATGAATCATCTGTAGGAAACAGGTCACTTCAAACCACAATATAGGCAGAACGAACTAACTTGTCCTCTGTTATAGCATTCACCAAATTCACTGACTCGTGAGATCTCAACGTGTGTTTATTTGAATGAGCGATATCGTTCTCAAGGTGGAAGTGGCCGAACGGAATCGGATGATGCTGAAAAGTCAACGAAGTGAGGATCTTGAAGTACATTGTGCACATATGTGTCAGTTACCCGAAGGCGGTTATCCATAATCCAGCTCAGCTGAGATGTCCATTCCCACACAGCAGTAATGATGGAATAGGATAAATAGAGGGAGAAGTGGTCTTGCTGCAACATATTTTCTGCCTGAATCGTAGATACCACTTGTTTACTGAAAGGTGTCTGTTAACGCTATCCAGTAGAGTGACGAGTGGTAATGCACAAAACTCAGAAACCTCTAATAAACAGTCTGCCCGACCTATCTCAAAAGCGTTGATTTTACAGCCTTCTTAGCCGACTAAACGCAAGGTTAACACCACTTCACTCATCGTGCTTTATGTGAACACTAATGTCTGAACAATAACGGATAAGCACAATGTCTGATATAAACCAAGTTGTCCATGCCTTTGACTGTCATTGTCGTCAATATGTTTTATGCAATTACATCTGTTTATCACCATCCGTTAAGCGTAGCTCTAGTGAAGTGCACAGTCATCACTTTCAGAAATTTAAAGTTTGTCCTGATGCCTGGAGAGAAGTAAAATGGCCAGGCGTAGACCTCGTCCAATTTGAAAAGAGATCCCACAACATACATTGATCGTCATTAGTTCTGTGACGAAGATATAAACTTAAACTTCGGAAATACTACATCTTGTTATCTTCATCACACTTTATCTAGAAATGATTATCACACGTCCAAAAATAAACCAGTTATGGACAGAACACTTGCAGATTGGACTAACTGAAGTCATGGGTGGGTGAGGACAGCAGGGGTGACATTGAGTGCATGCAGTTGCAAAAGCAACGGCGATTTGTCACAACAAGCTGGTGGGTGTGTGAGTATAGGATACCCATAACCCGTCAGGCACTCAGTTGTACTTGGTCACCTGGACACTCAGATACCGTTGTCTAAGCACGAACGCTGATGCATACAATCTGGTTGGCGTGTGGTTGTGTTTCGTGCGTGTTTGCGCTCAAGCTGGATGCCGTTCAGTGAAAGCTTATCTAGACAGTGTGCGCTTCAAGATAATGACCGGCGTTCTCACATGGGGTTGTTGTTAAGCAGGCAACCGTTCGACGGATGCCTATTGACCGACTTACTACAAAGTGCTTGGATGTGACTTACAGTCGTGACAAAAGTCAGCGATATGGCTGTTTATTGGTGAGTGTAACGGTGCTGTACTTACTGAGGTGAGGATAAAAATGAATGGGAAACTAACGGAACTATCCAGTAGTCCCAGTCCCTTACAAGCTCCACAAAGTGGAAGAAATCAATTTAACCTATCCAGCCGGAATGCAACTCAGTGTCGCAATTTGATGATGACTCATATTTCGATCGGCCCGCCACGTTTGATTTCGCTTTCCCCCCACACAGTCCTTTTAAGTGAGATCCACTCGTTAGTTGAGTTTCATCAGCAAGTCTACATTGTCTTCACTGGTAAGGGTTTGTTCACCGTCCACTGCAGTTATGTTGCCACCCACTACTCCACTTGCGTCTTCTCACGTCTTATCTACCCTCTACGGGTTAGTATATCGCAAACGCCGAGGGAATGTGGTCTAGATGGACACAAGTCACCTAACGTTGTCAATATCTAGTGGTAGGACTACCAGGATTGTGATTACTATATCGACGGTATATATTCCCAAATTAAACTTCTACAGCCAGCCTCTACTTTGTCCTGAGTCATTTGACGGGAAGTGTCTGCATCGGTGAAGCTCAGCGGACCGCGGCTGGCCAGTGAACAACAAGTTGATTCCTGGCATAAATTTGGATGAATGGTTTCCCATTCTCACTGGTTTTGAATGATGAGTTCAAAATGACACTGAGGCGCTCACATGACAGCGTTAGGTTTAATATCTAAAACAAGATAAATAATCAAAAGGGAAATAAATATTTCCGCATATTAAAACGGATCTCATTCTATACTTTAACGAACCCAGAATTAGTCACAGATGAATGTCTAGCAAGGTACTTGTGTGATGCGACTATCTGTTTATTTCACTTTTCGCTTGTCTAAAACACAACTGCATTGAACGGTCCTGAACAAAGGTCGACTGAAATATTCATGAAAAGTGGTACTGGAATGCGCGGAATAGAATATTCAACTGAACAACACCGTTAGAACACGAAAACTGGTAGATACAAGCATTTCGTATTAACTCATCAGTACCAAATTTACAATAACATGAAACGTTTTTTTATATCGAACAGTTAGTGGTGGGTCGGGTGGATAGTCAATTGATGTGTTAGGAAAGGTCACTAAGTTCAGAGCAGGGTCAAGTTCACGAACAACTGTTTCTGAATACACAGGGTCGGCTTCGGTCAATTGATTGGACAGCCTCAGCAAACCGCAAGAATCTTGAACTGGGATGACGTAATAAGATTCTGAATGCACAAGCCGGATCGATGACGTGACCAGTGGTCAGGATGTGTCTTGCGATTGCGGACACTGGTTGTTTGCGTGGTTCAACAACATTACCGTTCTTCGGTAATACTGAGTTCTGCACCCATTTAGGCAAGTGTTCCTTCACTCTGGAAATCAAACACCTCTCAGTTCTGCCTATGTAACTTTGCATGTAAATTGGTAGATACAGTGTGAGGTGGCACCGAAAAGTTGATCTCCTTTGATTGAAAGCACAGGCAAATTTGGGTTCGAGTTAGTACACAAAGTTCGGCTGCGTTGAGTGTTCGCTTAATCGAATTAATCAGTCTTTGTGTTGTTTGATGTATACAGTAATCGCCTTTAAAAGGCAATTCTATATAAACCTTCTTTCCTACAGTGACCAGCGGTTCGGTACTAGCTCGAACTCAAAAGTTGCCTGTGCTTTCAATCAAAGGAGATCAACTTTTCGGTGCCACCTCACACTGTATCTACCAATTTACATGCAAAGTTACATAGGCAGAACTGAGAGGTGCAGAACTCAGTATTACCGAAGAACGGTAATGTTGTTGAACCACGCAAACAACCAGTGTCCGCAATCGCAAGACACATCCTGACCACTGGTCACGTCATCGATCCGGCTTGTGCATTCAGAATCTTATTACGTCATCCCAGTTCAAGATTCTTGCGGTTTGCTGAGGCTGTCCAATCAATTGACCGAAGCCGACCCTGTGTATTCAGAAACAGTTGTTCGTGAACTTGACCCTGCTCTGAACTTAGTGACCTTTCCTAACACATCAATTGACTATCCACCCGACCCACCACTAACTGTTCGATATAAAAAAACGTTTCATGTTATTGTAAATTTGGTACTGATGAGTTAATACGAAATGCTTGTATCTACCAGTTTTCGTGTTCTAACGGTGTTGTTCAAACTTCTGAAGAGAACAAACCGTTTTAAAATATCGAATTTTTGGTTTTATAAATCTTATTTTCGCTACTCATACCCAGTTCTCCTGATGTGTGTCTTTTCCCAAAAGGCTAATTAAATCAAGTGTTCCATTCTATTCTGGAGGACCGATTTAATAAAACTGCTGGTTACGGACTGTCGTTCACAGTCGATTGTTTAGTCGGTGTAAATTCTTGGATGTTTTTCATTCCAGCGTGCTCAACGTTGCTCGTCTATCAGATGAAAGTCAGACTGTTTCAAAGTCCACTTATGATGTTTTGTACATAAAATCAGACATGCCCGCTTAGAAAGTTTTTATTCTACTAACTAATCAGCGGAGTTTTTCCCGAGGTATAGATTTTATGACAAACAAGGTTTGCAAATGTAAACAATTTGATTGACATCATGCACCCACTTGGAAAATACTTCTAAAATTTCTGACTAAAACAGCTTGTGCTCAGTAAGTTCACATGAATGGGCTTATAAGAAAGACCTCTTTAAACGTGGTAGATCTGGTCGGATATATTCTGAAGGAAAACAATCAACTATTTATACTTCGAATAATAACTCCGAGGTAATCATTTTGTTACATTTTTAGGCACTCAAAAAGGTTACTTACCAAAGCCATGTTTCACTGCTACTTTTTGCTGCACGAATGATGGCTGATGTATAACTTGATTAGACGCTCAGTGATACTTTGCTCCGGTGGATTAGGTGAAATGTACATCTACCTGCATGTGTACACTTCCATAATGACTTTCGAAAAAAGCCCCTTCACCACTCATGTTTTATGAAACGTGCGCTTAGCATACCTCAGTGGTGAGCATAAACCGAGCATTCACACTGGATCACATCCGCCCAGTAAAATAAGTGGCATGCAGTTTACTCACCATAAGAATAAGCTCTAGGCAGGTGTTCAGCTTTCCACCGGAATGGTGACCATTCATGTAATGAGCACGTACTAAGAATGTGTATATCATGGTACGTCTTTTAAACTCGAACAAGCATCGTTTGCAAGTAGCCCTCAGTTTATACAAATACCTCCTCAAATAGGGTTTTCAAAATGGATTGAGAGCGGTAGAAAGATTACCTGTTTTTTCAGCACTGAAAAACTGTTGCTTACAATTAAGTCAATCACAAGTTCACATATCGTTCCGTAGAAATATTCAGTACACTGTTTCTTGAACATTTCATTGATATGAAGGTTATTGCAGAAGATATTGCCGTAACATTTTTTACAATGTAAATATTCCACGACAATCGTGAAGACGTATTTATTGATGTGATTACCGGTGTACCGGTATCATCCACAACACGAACGTATGTTTTCGGCTAAACCCGCACTTAGCTCAATTTATGTAAACATCCGCTTGAACCTAAAAGTAAAACGTACGCTGACAATAAAACTTTCTAGCAATGTAGGCAATATCTTTTCATAATCTATCCATGCGTTCAGTAGCATATAATCTTTTTGTCCAGTGGTTAAAGTTTCGAGACTATCTGCCGGTGAGATTTGACTGAGAAATTTCATATACACATCAAGAGAAGGTTGCCTTTGAGACCTTCCTCGCTCAGGGCACACTCATCTTTAGTAGCAGCTACTCGGTCACATATTAAGCAATTCGACAGAACACCAAACTTTCATATGCAACTAATACATAATTGTACACACAAATGGCGTGAACATGAATTCAGATAAGTTCTGTTCAATATATACATACCTAAGTAAAAAAAACGCTTAATTCTTAAACTTTCATAGTTTGGTTTTATACCCCCAAATGCACGCTGTCATTAAGAGCGCGACATTTAGGAGTTACAATTTTGTTGACCAACGTTGAAACAGCGTTTGTGGCTGAAACAAGGCATAGTTGAGATCTAATTGTTCATTTTGATTAGCAATGCAAAATTAACTTCAGGAATTCTCTGATTGATATATTCCGGTGAAAAAGAGAAATGTCACTTAAGAAAGACTCAGTTAATGAAAGTTGTTCGATGCCCACATTGTGGTCAACATGTACCAACATGTCGTTCAAGCACATTTACAGAATAACAGTCACGAACCATAATCATCTGCCTGTTTTGACCAGACAGTCGGTTGTATTCTAGAAGTTGACTTGGCCATCAGACCTTCTTCACTAGACTTGTCCCCCAAGATATATGTCAACTGTATAATCGGTTTGACTGCTACAAATTTCAAACTAGGCTTTACTGTCACTAGTTCGTAACACGACATTTAAACAGGATGAGGCGATTTTGCATAATATTGAGTCAGTAGAACAGTAGTCGTTAGAGTGGTCTCATGAAATCAGAGATGCACAACCACCGGTTTTGATCCGTCACTTTGATTCAGAAATCCGTCTAAACACTCAGGAATGTGACATTCTGGATGTCAAACCCACCAAATATTCCGTAGTAATAAAAACACGGAATATTGGATCACCAACGAACAAACAAAGAAATAGGAAATTTCAAATTGTTGTCTAGGGGAGTACAATGAATCTGAGAAAAGGGTTCAAGATTTACTATAGCTCAAGCTATGTGAAAACCTTTACGCCGGTGTACCAGCATGCAGAAGTTAAACCGTAGAACTTGTAGCACGATTGGTCCAAGATTTGGAATGGTCCGGACAAAGTGAATGACTTATCTATGGCGGTTGGGAATGCGTTATAATAATCGGAAATGTATTTAGCTAAAACCCAGAGTTAGCTTCTATGCTGTAGTAATAACGCAGCACGCTAGCCAACAAAACTGTGATGTAATCAGTATCTGTACAACGTAATTAACCATTAAATAAAACAACAATAACAAACAATGTTCCGTTTTGAACTACAACCAATAAATTGTCCTCCAAGTTTTTATCAGTGAACTATTTAGATACATCCAAATGAAGATGAACGCCCAACCACTTTCGCTTGTGAGTAATGATCAGGTTACTAGATCGTCTCGCTTAGAAACACAGTTATTGTGTGAGCGTTCAGATATGAAAATGCGGTCGTCCCTAACGTAAGGTCAGTTGCGCAATGGTCAATAAGGTTACATCGTGAAGGCGTAACCGGGTTTCTAGTCCCGGCCGCGGCAAGTATATGCACTAATAACAAGCCCTAATAGGGGCAAAACTTCAGTCTAGTGCTTATTTTTGAAAGAGGCCGACTGGAAAATCTATCCGAATGCGAAAGCTACAATCAAATGTGAGTGATGTTCTACATGAAATTAACCAGAGCCCCGACTGCTGACTTGTAGCGAGATAATTATTTTCACACAGGTTCTTATTAAAAGGATACGGCCATTCTGTAAACGTTATGAGCTGAGGAACTGTCTGTCATTTCCGTGGTGTCGCACTCTAAACGAAGGAATGTGTTCCCAATGTCGGTCTATGGTTGTGTTATTATGTTATTTGACTTGTTGGCGAACGGTTCGATTTTGTCACATAGACAGTAAACTGCAGTAAGCGCTTGCAAAAATGCAGCGAAGTATTTATGTAGTTCAAACGTATGTTTTTGCTTTCTGCCGTACTTGTTGAGTGGCAATTGTCTTGAAGCGGATACACTAATCAGTGAGCTTCTGACAACGACTGCGTGTAGAGACACGAAAAAAGTCAAGTAGTCTGAGGTATCATTAAAAGAATACCAAACCTGTGGACGCCAGTTCAAAAAAACTGAACCGTATTTCAGTCGAATTCACTCAAAAACGTCAAATAAATTTTCAGTATATTTTACTTTGTACATACAGTTATGAGATTTCTCTGCCTGCGTACCGGAAGTGAACGCAGTGATGTTCATTCGGGATTAGCATTCCTGCGGCTTGTGTCATTAGAAACACAATAAGTAGAGTCTGACTTTCCTAATAAATTGCGAAGAATGACGTCTGAGATTTTTGTTTGTTCGGATAACTTAGATATTTTTTAACAGGAAAATCGGCGAAATCTCTTTCAGTCAATGAGTCCATTCTTTCCTTATATGTGATTTCCGTCTGCACAAACATGCTGTGCCATGTAAACGAACAACTAACCCACAGTGTCATAAGTTTGTTTGGGATGGACAGACCAACGGAAAGAGATTATTTTTCACTCTAAGATGTCTTTTTTAAATCTTGTTTCTGGAGTGGCAGTTTTTCCGAAAGAAAGAAAATGTGTTGAAATCACAGCTGGTTGTGAGTTAGGTCAACAGACTTTCCTATAGTAATTCACTTATTTTGTAATATATCTCCGTTTCGTCACAACCTTTGGCTCTGTTATGCAAGTTTTCGAATTTACCGCAAAACCTATGAAGTGACAAACGAAATTTTTCAGTGTTGCAATCAGTCGTATAATCCATGGATATCTTTTGTACACCACACTACCTCCACTAAATGTTCAAACCCAGCCAAGCGGCGTTAACATACGCAATTTCATTTTCCTGCTTACAAAATATTGTTACGTATGCTGTGCGTATTCTAGGCGGCATTCCCGATTTGGTAAGAGCGGTGTACTGCAGTCATCACGTGTAAATTGATAGGGCACATGAACCTGTGAGCTTGCGCATAAATGAATCTTCATCAAGCATTTCAAAAGTTGTACATTGGTAGTGATGTGGGCTAACTTGTATATCGTACAAGCTAAAATCTGTTGGGCCCGAAATGTGTTATAAAGTTGACAAAACAATCCTTATCATCAGAGAAGCAAGCAAAAATATGAAGAAACAGAACAGGAATGACAAGACTTAATATAGGGATATTATGCAAACTGATCTTACTGTATGAATTTATCAAACCATGAGCTCAGAGTTCACTATTGTTTTTAACTGAAGCCAAAGGGAACAAAAGTGAAGATAAGCGAATGATTGGGACAACAAAAAAGAGTACAACATACCTGAAATAAGAAATGTTTAAAGAAAAAACTATCAAAACTTGTAAGATGCTTTCGACAAACGAGATGGAATGTCACTAACAGAATTTCAAGGAGTTTGTTCTCTGCTAAGATTGAAACTCAAGTCCAATGCTTCTCAGTGAAATGAGCTAGCGGGAAGGCTCTTTAGAATCCTAAAGCTTCCATCAGATGCTGGCAATTTTCAATTGGAAATAATCAAAATCTCCAAACTTTATTAATGATTTAAATTGCGCTCAATTGTTTTGGTGAAAACCATCACGTCAGCCTAACTGAAAAGTCCTGTTTACGAGGTTTTTAATTAGATTGATTAGACCGATTCTGTCTATTCCGTTGTCAGCATGATCGAATGTACTGAACACTGTTAATACAAAGGTGGGTGTAGCGTTTTGATACGATTGTCTGGTCGTGCCAGTTGTGAGGTTACTGGGATTGTGATTAACATGCTAGCTTTTCACTCACGAGGGTCGGAGAGCGAAATTCCAACCGGATGAGAATGTGCACTTCTGGAGAGTCTTAATATGAGCAAAATACGAGTCCACTGTTGCCTATCGAAGTGAGCTTTCCGAAAGGCCCACGTGCTAAGTCGCTAAAGAGAAGGCATGGGAGGAGGAAGTTATCCAAAGGTCAAATGTCTTGGATAGGGTTTTCGTTTGGAGATTTGCAATGGGAGTTTTGGCATTTGCTCTCCAGTAAACCGTTCATATCAGTTCAACGTAGAGAATGTAATTACTGGCAGAGTTTTAAGAGTGAAGCTTGCCGAATAGTTCCCAACGGCTTTTAACGGCTTGTACCATAGTTCATTCGTTGAACACTAGTTGGTCCTTGCGACTTGAAGTCATAGCCTTCCAGGTTTCATTTTTGGCACAAAGAAATTACTTACGAAGGGCACGCCATCTCTAATTCAGGCAATCCGGCTGGTCCGAGGAGCTAACCACAATCTGTATTAAGGTTTGCATGTGAAAAGAAAGACTTCCTCGGACTTGCTCTCAATCATCCAGTTGACCATTTTGAGTGTATCACTACCATCTGACCAAGCTAGTACAAAACATTCAGAAATTTAACAGCACCAGACCACTTTGATTCACTATAAGTACATTACCAGTGCTGTCTTTCGCAAACATCTCACCGATTGTTGCAAAATTTGTTCTGGATATAGATGCAGGCTGCAAGATGATTGGAATAGCCCTGTGTCAGTGAGAACAGGAAGTGGTAGTTAACCGAAACAAGATACTGTTTCATTCTCTTTTTTTCAACTCGACTGTCTGTAAACTCAACGCTTACCAAAGTTGTACTGCATAAATTAAATCTAAAGTCTTTGCTAGAAATTCGGTGTTCTTTCTGCTCGTATTACTCTATACAAACTACGGCCTGCTTTTAACTTCATGATCGTGTGGCAGTTAAGTTTCGGTGCCAACTAATGATCTGTTGTTGTTAACATGTATTTTAATGGCATTGGTGCCCATGACGGTGGTCACGACAGCACTATCGTTGCGAAGAAGGGAACCATAGACAGGTGATGTTCAATTTTATCTCCACTTCCGTTGCTGCTCCACGGTGTAAACCTAACATTTATATCTGATGCTATGAAACAAAGTGTAATGGTTTTGCATTGCTTGTTTGTTATAGTGTATTTATTTAATTAACATTACTAGTGTTTATTTTACAAAGAGAATCATCTGGATGTCTGTTATCGATACAGTTCATTTTATACGCACTCAACATGCTAGCTTAGTACAGAGTAACGAGGTCTAAACACCAGAATACAAGACCAAGCTGATAACTTTTACCATGAGATCAAGAAACTTTATCGACAACTAATTTACCTTGGTTTACTGATTATAATTCTTGTAGTCCACTTTAATAACTGCACTAAACGGCTAAAAAGAGTTTTAGACTATTGTTAACCTATTCATCTGACATAGTTCTCTTCCAGTCCGATAGATTTTTAATATATTTTTGATGTCCTCAACCTTGTTGCTATTGCTTAACATTGTGACTGTAACAAGAAATGCTATGTTCTAGTGTACGTCTCCTCGGTAGCGAGTTTTAGCACATCTCAGTTAGGTCTCATTTTCCAACGACTGCACTAACCCTATTCGTGTAAATTCAATTCAGTCGGCCACTCGATTTATTGTCCAAACCATCTCTTACGGGATCTTTCCATTAATAGATCAATCATAATTAATAAGTGACACTTTCACCCGTATAATTATAGGTGTGTGAATTGCTGTTCAGTCAGCCAGTCCATCTTAATAAACACAGAGACCTGGTGTTAATTACAATAGCTGTTTTACTCAGAAATACAAAACTCATTTACACAATGCAAACAATTAAGTAATAGGTGCTTTCTGAGTGAGTCAATAGCCGTGTCAGAACGAGTTACTCTAATTGCTGAGGAGTTGTGGTCTATCCAGAAATAATCCATTTACTCCTACAGTTTACAGAAATACGCGTTTACTGTTGACACTGGTTTCGTTCAACTTATAATTGCATGCTTATCAGTGATTGAGTTACTATTGCCTGACCGTCACTCACAGTTGTTTACAGCTTTCGTGTTCGCATAGGTTTTTCAGTTAACCACTTCCGAAAGATACATTAGAACTGTATTTCTCCTTTGTTGTAGTTCTTCACTAATTTGTATAATCTAAATTTTGGTTCAAGCACTGAAAAGAGTATGGTGCCTTTGGTAAAAAAAATTACGCATGATCAGATTATCATGTCTGAACCGTTCGTCACGTTCAATACCCATCACACACCTACCTGCTCTAATCCCAAAGCATTGGTAGTCTGAAATTTTTTGAAATATGGTTGACTGAGTTTGTGAAAAATAATCTCGTCCACATGGTTGTATTATCCGTATAATTTTTACTCAACACTATGAGAGAGAAATATTGCAAACTACAAGCTTTATAAATAAACCTGGAAAATTTTAAAACCGAAGGAGAACAATAATGAAATGCCGTGAATTTCTTTGCAGACCAATCTCCGTGCTTGGCTTTGTGACAGCTGAGAGCAGTGGTATTGTTAAGAATGTGACCAAATGTTGTATCGAATGTTCGTACATGTTAATAATGAAGCAAACTCTAATTCGTGTTCTTTGGGCGCTAGTAGTCAATATTTTTCAATATAGATTTTCATCTTTCCGAGACATTTGCCATTGGTCGAAACGCCATGTCAAAACTTCACACACTTAGTATGTCAAGACTGCATTACTTTAAACAGATTGAAGAAACTGTTAAGTTGCATGAATCACAACAATAAGGGACAGTAGAGACGAGTAAAATTTCGAACAATATTGAACAAAACAGAGGTACTTGACTGTTTGTTTTGGATCACGCAGAACAGGCAAAGAAAAGCGCCCTCTGTATCCAACGTACATCATAAGTTTAAGCTCGAGAAAAAGTAGGATAGCTTCGTCGTTATACAGCAATACTTATCTAACGATTTTTATGCACTTCTGGGGTAAAGCGTTGACAAGAGACATTGGAAGTAAAACATATGCAACTTATAGTTTCTGTAAGATACGCAAATACTCTCTTCAACCAACGGTGTGTGTTGCTAAATCGTTTCACGATAAATTTCTTAAATGAAAGTCCAAACTTCTGAAACCTGTTCGTGTTACTTGTATTAATACATTTCGAAAGACCATTTTGAGCTAGTCAACAATGAAGGATGACAGAAACATTGTAAGTAGTATACATCAAATCCTTTTTAACTTTTGCTTCATTGGGTTCGAATGTGTAGTACCTTTGACATTGTCAACCACCAAAAGATAAGTATCCGCTTGCTCATAATGGAAACGGAAAGCCCACGTCTTCCGAATGTTGGTGTTCTGCTCAAACTAAGACTTATAGCATACATCAAGGACTAATTGTCTGACAATGTTTTCATTAACCTCGACAGTCATACCATCAGTTTGCTGTCTGCAATTATATCGAAGACATATGTCTTACTACTGTTGTATAGAATGCATCTTCGTTTGTGAGTAGTGTAATACGTGCATTTGGGAACAAAATGGCAAGTCTCAAAACCAGGAAGACGAGCGATTATCAGCGAATATTGCAACAGTGTGTACACATTTTGGGGGATGTGCGACCATGGCGAATGAAAATGCACCGCCGCCTACTGTGTGCGGATGAACATCAGCCATGTAAATGTGTGCGCGCGTTCATTGTCCTATGTTTTGAAATAATCTGTACGGGAGTTCTTTCAGTACTCAACTTCGCAGGTCAGGCGTCTTCTACGGTCACAAGATAACCAAACAACAAGCAGTGCATATCGACACCAGTATTTAAATGGGAAAGGTTATACAAGATTTCACTCGGAACCTTCTAGAAAGACCATAGTTATCTGTCTTTTCTAGTGATTGGATTGACCGAAGTAGATTTGACTTAGTTTAACGGTTGAGATTTGGTAAAATTACTTCAACCATTGGGCGTCGGTATTCACACAGTTTCGCACTAGTTAGCTACAAACGTGGCTTACTCAAATGGGTCAGACTGTAGTGTAGATATGCTAAAAGCTTACATGAACAACTTGATGGATGCAACTATAGATGACTGTTATACGTTTTGCCTCAGAAACCACTGAAACCAAACGTTACGATAGCTATGCCATGTTTACTTCAACCTCCTAAAGGGGATGAAATGGCTCTCATAATATAGGACCTTATACAGTAAATTAGCACTTGTTAATAGACTTCAGTCGGTGTTTCGTACGGGTGATTTGATCTCATCACCTCCAATTAATTAGTTGATGGCACGCAAGTCCAATAACAACTTAATCATGCCTGAGAAGTCTTTAATCTCGAGAGAACCGAGGGCCGACTGTAGACTTGAATCAGGGAATATACGCCGAGCCGGATCGAAACCAGCTTCTACCACCCTCAGCCAGAATCATAGGTGAGCTGCATCAGTCAGCACACGACCATTACAACTGACATTTTAAAAATCTTCTATGGTTACTGCACCAAAGTCGTCTGTACGAGGATCATTCCATGTGCTCTTTATTCTACCACGTTTCTCTTGCTCTGATAGCGCACCAAAACTAGGTCAACATTCTTCAATCATTTATTTCGCGATCTGACCTGGACTGAATTTTATCCAACGGTTTTTCCTAAGCATGAAAGGAACACCGGCATCTGCCATGGCATAAACAATCCAACTTAATGCCACTCACATCAGGTTCCTAGGTCATGTATGACGAACCACATAGCTGCTAGTTAACCGAGCTGTCATTCGGTCAAACAAGATTTCTCACGTTATAAAAGTGGATTGAATTGTTTAGGTCGTTGTTCAGACGTTATGCACATTTGGTTATGCACGCCCAACGTGGTCTTGACAGCCCATATAGCATTACTTAAGAAAACCAGACAACCACAAAACAGAATTAATGGAGGTCCAAAATAGCCCATGGCGAGTACGACTATTTCGCTGCATCGACCTGTAAAATTCAGAGGTTTTATCACATATTCCGGTCAATCTATCTAGCCATGAGAGTAACAAAGCCCGAATAATCAAAGATCTGTGAATTAACGACATGTCGAGTTGAATTCATCCAATGGAAAATCGGGCCAACTAACTGTCTGCTTTTTTTGATGTAGACTTCGGAGATACTTAGAGTAGATTGACCGTCTGTTGCATTTCAAACGGAAGTCCCTAGAGGGGCGTGGTTCTTTAGGCTGAACCACCGGTGACCCACAAACAGTCACCCTCAGAATAATTTGTGCCGTATTTGTTTGAGCAGTGTCAGGTAAACCTGAGAGGTGAACTACAGCGAATTTCTATGAACAAATATGTTACTGAATAGATTTACATGTTACAGCTTTTTGGATTGTGTAAAGAGTGACACCGATACACACCGTAAATTGGTTTGATAAAAAAGAAAACTTACATAGCAAAAACGTATTACTTGTATCCGTTAGTTATTGCTATAGCTACTGTAGTTCACGTATGAAGCTAAGTAACATGTAATTGCCGAGTTGCATCTAGCGAACCAAAGTCAGCATGCTTTTAGGAAATCTAAGCTAACGGTAAAATGAAAGATGTTTTCTGATTCCAGTCGTGACTGGTATCCAACATCGTTTTAACAGTCAATAGGGAATTATTGTGAGGAAAAGCTTTCAAACGAATTAGAAGACATGTTTGTCAACCACTTGGAACGTGGCACCTTTCAACTGACAAACAACGCTCTTTCTTCTCACCGGTTTCAGTAAGGAAAATGACCAAGGCTATTTATGTCGGGGGTACATAGTAACACCAGTTTACTGACGACAAACGAACGACGTACAAAACAAAACAGCATAATGACGGCATATTGCGATCGAAGTCAGGCAAATGTATGTCAGCATGACATTAAACTTTGAACAAATGCAATCGGATTCTGCAAAGCGTAATTTCACAAACAGATTGACAGTGGCAATGCAAGTTTGCGTGGCAAGAGCTATACTGAAGTTTCAGCGGAGTAGACGCAGACACGGCAGACAGCTCACTGAAACCTGGATTGGCGGATTTGTTGATTGATTATCTGGAACAGCGAATTTTAAACTGAAGACGACAGATTCAACTTTTGTGACTTGCGTGGGTGATGCATTTCTCATTCCTGTGTCCGAACATAGAAAGCTTGATTATGTACCAAAATGGTTTCTTTACGCAGCGATATTACATTAACGTTCGAAAGTGAAATCAGTGAGCAACTGACTTTCTTGGATGTAAAGCTGACTAAAACAGACGACGGCTAGCTACCTAGAAGCATATACCGCAAAACCATATCATTTGGGTGTTTCCTGGATTTCACGAACTCTTCACCCCTTACATATAAGAGATAAAAAGTGCATACTCTAACTCACAAAAAGCATTAGACCGTCAAACCCTATAGGATAAATCATGAAAAGTTAGTATTGTGTACGATACTGTTAAATAGCCAGTATTCTGCGCTACTCATCAATAAACTCTTCTAGAGTATGATTCTAATTATGTCGTCAAGGATGTTAACCTCTAATTTGTTTTTCAGGCCGTGACAAATTTGGCCATATGAGACGCAGGCAGATATCCGGTATGAGAAGATAATGACAATGTTAAATCAAAGCGCGTTCTGTTGGCCGCAAACTCCAAATAAACTTATGATTTCATATGGGCCTGGAAAAGCGTACAGGTCAAAGTGACTGCAAACATGAACTACTGTGCACACCTCTTAGTAGTTGACCGTTTTATAAACAGAACCTTTTCTAGTATGATTATAAAAAAGAAACACAAATAACAGAAAGTTGGCACAAGGCCTTCTGTCTAATTTTTCGCACGTAGGTAAAGTAAAGGTCTGAATTCTGGAGGAACATGGCAATCTGCCTATTGTCTGCTGCTCCTTGAATTTAAAAGCAATTGGCCACATCATTTCCTTGGCTATTCCATTCCATTCCAACCTGTCCTTATGACACAGTCACACTTCAATCACGAATTAAGATTTTACATTCGTTTTCATTGTTTCTACTATTCTGACATTGAACTTGCCTCATGCAGCTCTTCACCATCAGTTATCCAGAGTTCCACCAGCTGAGCTTCGAACCACAACCGGGAACTCACTCACCGAATCGACCTACTGTGTCAAGTGAAATTCGTTGGAAGACCGACTGGATGACTGCTGAAGGAGAATCATTCTAACAGTTTACATTGAATTCTGACATCACCACTGAACATCAAAAGTGTAGCAATGAGAGGTAGTTTGTCCGATTTGATAACACAAAAGAGACTAAGCTAGAAAAAGTTTGACTTGCGGCTGTACTTAAACCAGCCACACTATCTTTTTTTTGTTGTAGTAACTAAGAAGAAGTGACCGAAGTATTCATGTTTAGAATATCTTTTACTCCATGGTTGATTTTTCTCAAGTTCATTCGGTTGGCCGTTGTTTTGCATCAATTTGGAAATTATTAATTTACTATAGTGCAGTTTTTATGGTAACCATGTATCCGTCTGAAACAACTCATCTACTGTCAACAAACCTTCACGTTACGGGAGATACAAAACGAATGCAAATGAACCCGTTTGTTCACAGTATTAGCGAGTAACTGGTCTCAGTGACTTCAGTGATTTTCTTTGCATACATTACTTCCTCTTCTTCTAGTAGTCTTGATATGAAAGAGTGTGCACAGCAGTAAGTCTTTTCACGTTTACAATAAAATAATACCCATTTCGTTTCAGCACAGTTGTTAGGTCATCTTTTCTGTTTGAAAATTCTATCAGTCTGACCATCACAAAAAGGCCGTAAGATGAGACCAACCACATTTGACACCTCCTAACTGTTGAACTTGTTAAGCACCTACTCATTGTCATCGTCATGTTGTTGACAGAAACCATTTGAGATGGTTTAAAAATCGAGTGGCAAAGTTTACTCGAAGGAATTTGTTGTTTTTTCAAGATGATGATGGAGAAGTCCCTTCCTACCCAGTAACTTTATCAGTTGTACCCCATGGCTCAAATTTGGTGCGCAAACCTTTGCACCAAAACCATCTTACAAACAACTAATGTGAACTTCATAAAACCCGGTTCGTTTTAATTGTGATTAACCGAAAGAGGAATGTTTGCCATCATTGTACGGTTACAGACTCCGAGCAGGTTGATGCTAACTATGATTTCTTTCGTTTGAAACGAACATTGAAACGTTTGTGTATGCTACTCACTCCATAACATGAAAAGATAATTTGAAATGTGCAGCTTCAAGGAAATCGGCTTTATACTCAGCTACTTAAGTAGCGTACGTGGGATTACCGTATCAAATTAGGTGGTTATGTACGTTCTTAACAGCCTACATTATGGCACTCGAACACAAGATAAATACTGAAGGCGTACACAAGAAGATCCATTTGTCTTAAGCAATTACAGCTCCACAAATGCGATGAAACGGTACAAAAAGAAGCCACCTAGGCCGCTTTGTTTCACTAAGTCGGGAAGATGTGCATCGACCCACTCACATCAGAAGACGACTGCAAAGGGGTCCCTAGGTTTTGACTAGTCGTATCAGTATTGGGTGAGAATCGTGAGAATCTTGAGTGGTGTCTTGTTACGCTGGAATCTGATCTCGTTTACATAAATGCCTCGCACTCAGTATGGTTTCTGTAAAGAAATTTTATGTTTCACCAGCCTGCCTGGTGTCGGGGAACTGCTGGCTCAAACGATTGATAGAAATAACCCAGCTGATGATGAGATCTACATCATCCACGACATTCGCCTAAGTTAACCATTCACTCCAGTGCATGCAACCATTCGTTATTTATTTTCCACACAGATCGCCCTATCAGTCAATCCTTCCGCTTCAAAGCCAGCAGTAGTTATTCGGATTGATGAAGAGAGAACTGGAGTGACACTTGTTTGATCCAACAATTTTCGGAATGGCCGATTTTTTTCTTGTGACTTATATAGTACGCTTTTTAGTATAAGGTGATGGGTTGCTAGAGAATGGTGAACCTGCTTAAAGAATGTTCATCTTGTTCTTAACTAAACACCTATTTCTGACAAAGTAAACATTCCGGACTGGTTGCGAGAAAATGTTTAATATCGATCTTTGATTCTCCTGCTGTTTGTAACTATAAATGCATATTCTCTGAACACCTAAAACCTAGTGATTTTCCTCCGCTTCTCCACCAAATTCGGATTCTTTTGTTTTAGTGAGTTTAAGTTGTGATGATTTTTGGTCAGTCTGTAAGGACCTTTCACTGACCCATAATGTGACTTGTCCATGTCCGGCCACTTGGACATCCGGTCCGCATGTCAGATAATATGAAATTAGTACTTTAAATGTTTCCATATATATACTTATATATTCGAAGTATTAAAAAGGGGCAAACACTGAATGGTGAACGATTTATTGTGACGTTTCAAATCCACACTAGGATCCGTTGTGAAATGTGGTTACTCTGCCGCTAACCGTGTTCGCCTATCGGTCTGTCTTCGCTCGTTTTTCGTTCCAGTGTCAACGATGCTGACGTAGTAGCTGTCTATATCTACGTTTCAATTGAACGAATTCAGCGAATATGGAGCCCCCAGTACAAGCCGTTCCCCTGTCATCTTCCGTTCATCAGACCGTTTCAGCTGGCATTATTGTGTTCACCCATTACGTGCAACTCACTAATAAATCTAAATCTGTAAAGAGAGGTTCAACATTATTTTCGAAGTGTTGTTAAAATTGCGCTACTTCCTCTGGTTAATAATCATGTTTCTGGAGAATGCGAAAGAGAGAAAAATTTAAAAGAGGGAAAATATGCTAAGTTATATGGATATGGATTCGTCATTAAGCAGTCATTAGTCTTGAAGAAAACAGCCGGTACATGCTGATCAGCTGATCAGTCATCTCTTTCCAATCATGTGCTATCATGGTGGATGAGCTGTTGATAAAGTAACTGTCATTATTTGACAAATCGCACTTAGCATAGGAAGAGCGATTCCTTGGGGAATAATTTAAACAAATGGAATTGTGTAGAACATGCATATGTTTGTTGCTGGCATTTCTGTAGAATCCATCTCCAATGTCTGTTCATCAAATCCTCTCACTTTCCATCGCCTAATTTTTCCGACTCAGTTAAGTCGGGGTTTCAAAACTGGACTGACACTTTCTGTTTAGTGGAGTGACAACTCTATCTAACTGAGTTGGTACCGTCTTTCGTCGAAATGATTGGTAACACAGTAACAACCGCAAACAACTAGCACTGACTAGTTGAACGTGCTGAACCGGGTCAACATTACATTCATCGATATGCGCGTCTCGTGAGTGTGTGTTTGGGAATTCAAGTCCCGGTCAACGCAAGTGTATGTACTACTGATGTGCTCTCATGCTAATAACACTCAAAATCATTGCTTTTTCAAAAACTAACTGAAAAAATTCTTTGATTGTGAAAGCTGTAATTAACTAAGAAATTCTTCAACGGTTGAAGCATGGGGGCGTTGACTTTGTGTTGTCTGCTTTCGGAGAGGATACAATTATACTTGCTTGATTTATCAGCGTTATTCTTTGTTCCTTCTCTAGTGCTGCTCGCTATTTATGTTCACTGTATCCCCTGTGGATACTGAAACGAGTAGATTGTTACTGTGAGATCAGTCTTTCTCTGTCACTGTTGTCCTAGTTATTTTGTGGGTGAACCAAACGGCGCATGGACTAGCGTGTATTTCCAGAATGCAGACCAGACAGCTGTTACCGGGACAAGGAAGGAGGATGAGGCAAAAACAGGGACTTGCGTGTTTGGGGTTGTTCTCACTGACGATGTTTAAAATCCCAAAACTTGTCAGTTGCACCTGGTTATTATAGTTTGATAACATGCAGGCTAAGTGCATCATGAACGTAGTATCAGAGAATAGGTATTTCCAAAGGTATAGACATAGTTCGTCGTTTGAATGCCCAAAAGTGACCATCGTTTGACGTGATCAAATATGAAGTAGTATGTGTTCCCCACTCCCTTTCTGCAGCGTGTAGGCTTGGGGATGGTAACACGAATGGTCTTATTACAGGAGCTAAGCTCGTCAGACTAACGGTTAATAATGAACAAGCTTAAGTTGAAGGCTAACTTCCATTCAGTACACAGAGTACCGAGAGGTGCTGATATAAATCATTATATTTCACACTGCATGCAGTTTTACTGATTCATCCAAACGAGATATCGACTGCTTGTTTAATCTTCTCAGCCGCCTCCTTAAACCGATCATTTCAAGCATTTATGTATGATGAGAACGGGGTACAATTGAACGGATAAAATACTATGGGGCAGACGTCCACCACCAAACAAGCGATACAGTCTGAGTCAGTAATTTTTGGACGCCAAAACTGACCTCAGATACCTGATCAATAGGGGTTCATCGACAGTCAAAATTTGCAGATTCGAGTTACGTAATAATGCATTAAATGCACTGATCGGATTTACTGTGTGACCGGTCATCGGGAAGTGCCTGACAATCGAGAAAGATAGGTTGTGTTGTTTGCGTCAGCCGTGCTGATTCCTTGCTCCACAGCATTGATCAGCCACTTGAGAATGTGTTCCGATATTCGTTGACGGAGGCAGTGGTCCATCCTACTGATGTAAGTGTCACTGCAACTGCGAGTGACCTGATAGACAATATGAGTGGCGAAGTGGTCAAATAAACAACTTTACTCAGACCTACTCTTCAGGTTGACTGTGAGAGGCACAGTTTAGCTGGAGGATAAGTTCGAGAAAAACTGGATTGAAGTGCATGCGGGCCTGTGTTGGTCAGTTGATCTCCTCGGAGTGGTGACTAAATGTGAAAATTCCTTTTGGAAACGTTGTGCACAACCGGTTTAGCATGCTTCAGTTTATTGTGGATGCTAATACTCTTTTGCGGATGTGTTAATAAAAAGCGTCTTCGCTAAAAGCTACGGTTTTAGTGATAACATATCAATCATCAAAGGTTGGTGGGCCTAGCTAATTAATGTTTTAACCAGCCTGCGTTCATAGGTGACCGGTGCAAAACTAGTAAAATGGCTATACTGACCAGTCCAACTGATTTTCCCAGTGGGCAAATCGGTGCAATGTTCCATCTAACTGTCGAAGTAGTAAAGTGTAAATCGGTATTAGTAAAAATCAGAATGCCAATACCGTAATACCTGTAAAATACTCAACTGATGCATAATTAACCAACATGGATTGAAAGTAATTTTTTACCAATCCTAGAAGAATGTCGTCGAGCGTTAGGCCAAGAGATTGTGGTGCACATTGTTTGAAGGGCTTCGTTCTGGTAACTTTCTGCTATCATTTAACTAACCAATCTAATCTCATTCTGAGCTAAGATTTTGAATATGCTGTTACCGTATCATGAACAGAACTGTTTACTGAGTAGACGTGGCGAATAAAATACTGCGGATCTCATCACGCTACTGACTATCATCTCCAGATTATTTGGTTAGCATCAGACAACCCTATGCATAGCATCAACCTATCAAATAAAACGTTATTATAACATTCAAGAGTCAGCAACAATCGCTATATCCGTTACAGAAACTACCTTCTCCTGATCAAACTCATTATCTCTGAGCTAGCTCGCCAAAGCTAAAACATTCGTTGTGTCAGTCATCTTGATCAAAATCTTGATTCATGATTCAGGAGCGTCCAATCCGAAATGTTATATCATAGTCAGTTCTGACAGGGTAAATACTTGCTGACTTCAAGACAAATATATACAGGCGCTTGGGAAACTAATTCGAACATCGAAACAGATTAGTCATCCAAATAATCATAGTGAACTAAGAGTTCTGTCTACTTTTCACAAGTTCAATTATCTTGTACCAGATGCATGATACTTTTCGGATTAGCCGTAGTTCAGGCCACCTTTGATACTAACAAATGATTCCCAACTTCTCTTCATGGCTATTTTTTTGTTCACACATTTGATCGTGAACATTGTGATCCACACGTGTATTTATATTCAAGCAGGTACATACAGGAACATAATCATGTTTATCCTCTACTAAAGGTAATCTGTTCATACTTTCTATAAGATGTGGTTGGACCATTTTTACCAGTGTAATCATATCTTTCCACCCGGTGACATAACGTGAAGTAGAGGAATCCAATTATGTTGCTCAAAACAAGTTCTGATTAACTTGTTCAACTGAATCTCTAATGTTAGCTTATCTTAATATAGTTATGTTAACATGCTAAAACCGTTGTGCAAATAAGGTGACATCATGTTGTTGGTCGTCTAAAACAGTCGCTACATCGACGCTACTGTTTAACCCGCTTTTTTAGATTATCATGTTGGAATATTAGAGAATAAATGAATGTGATTAAGCAACGGTTTTTATAACTGTGCTTTTTACGGTAGGCCAAGGTTTCTAAATGAAGCCCTCAGTACCCAAATGAATTAACCAAAAAACGGCAATGTTATTAATTCTCCCATTAAGTTCCAGCCAATTTTGTTAATTTACGAAGTCCATAGGACAAGGCAGGTTTAGTTGTTTAATATAAAACTTCACAACGTCCGAAAAATTTTGTTCCTTAACCAACGAAATAAATTTTTATCTTGAGTAGATAGTAAAAAACGAACCTTAATGCAGCTGCACGCAATAAAACTGGGTCGAGCGCATGCAAACAAATTCCAAGATCAAAAATTCCAAAAAGTCAGCAGTCGATTCATATGTCGAGAAATTGAGTTACGAAGAGATGACCTTCATATCTAGTTTATCACGTGATAGGACAGCGAAAGCACTTTTCGCATTTACTCACACAAACATCCAAGAACTGGTGATGTCCGTGGTCCAGGACGTAACGCTCATGCTAATATCTGTAAAGAAAGTCAGTTATGGAAGCAGAAAACAGGGAAGGCTAGAAATCACTGCAAATGACAAGCTTATATGATAGCTAACAAGTTCTTGCTACTGACGTAAATCCTGAACGAGAGACTTTTATTTCTACTGATGACAAGACGGAACGATTGTTGTTACGAAAATGCCATCAAATTTATAGCAGGCCCACAAGGTTTACGGTATAAAACATTCAGTGAATCAAGTTTGTTTTTTAGCTACTCTGTTGTAAGTCTAGTTTGAATACCATGGTTACAATGTTCGACTTAGTGTGAAGTGTTCCGGGACAGCTTGAAAAATCCTGACGTCGCAAATGCTGTGACATCCGGAGTGATGATTCCTACCAATGTATACACGTTCAGTGAAGAATCACTGGTTCGGTTTTGGGAGGCATATACAGAGACGATCATAGGACATTCCTCTATTGGACTGAACACATTGACCTATTCTCCGCAATGGTTTACTTAGTCAACCGAGCCGCTAGCGATATGCGTCGAAAGATAGATAATCTCAATTTAACTAGAGACTCAAGAGAAAAATGGATGGAACAGTTATGTTGTGCTCAAAATTATGACCTTAACGTCAACATTGATAGGAACTGGTCTCCAGTACAGATCACTGTATTTTCAGAATGTGCTTGTTCAATAAATAGTTTTTTTTAATTAAATCTCTGATAGTGCATGTAACACTTACACCAAGATTATGGTGACAGTCGATGAGGCCTTTGCATCACATTATAGGTAACGACAGCTATTAAAACAAGCTTGATCACCACACATACGATTTTAACAAGATGACTAGCAACAATTTTAAAAACGAGAAGAAAGACCACATATTCGTCTAACCTGTTTCCGTACGCCCACGGCCTACGGCCCAAAAATGAACGTTATTATCACCAGGAGCGTTTTGCACAAAGGTGGGGCTACTAGAGAACAAGGAAATAAGAAGCTAATTAATAATCTTGACTAAGACAAGAGCCAGAAAGTATTTGACAGTCTAGGCAAAAGTATTGTAATGTACCTTTATAAACGAGAGGTTGTTGGCCGTCCACACTTCTCTACAACGTGAGTGGCTTTTTGGCGGGCAATGCCTTCGAGCCTTGAATCAAAGTGGACACGTTATGGGACATTTACAGATTGTGTACAGGGTTCTTCCAATGATCTAGTTTTTTGCATCCCTGTCTGAGTCTCGTGTGCACGAGATTCTTGACATCGTAAACTAGACTTAGGGTATGTGGTGAAAAGAAGACAGAACCGCCCATCCACAACTAACTGTGCGATGTTTCTCACAAGCACAACTGTATAAACGACATTTTGAGCGATACTAAATTCACGATGGAGGTTGACACCGGTAGCCAGTTCCTGTTTTTGGATTAAATTATCAGCCGCAAAGTTGATGGAACACGGGATACCTCGGTTGACCGGGAAGAAACACACGCGGACCAACTCCTTAACGTTCACAGCAACCACCCAGTCTGTCATAGAAGGAGCTGCATTTGAACTCTATTCAAACAAGCTGAAACACACTACAGCACCGCAGAACTCCGACGAAGTGAAGAAGACTACTTGTGCCAAGTATTTCTTCGCAACGGATATCCACGAACTTTCATCAGATGGAGTTTACTGCAGATAGCAAGTGATTCGAACTCTACCGGACCAACAGCAAAACGAATTGTACTAACATACATCAAAGCAGTGTCAGAAATGACCGCAAGACTCCTGGGACCATATGGCATTACGCTAGCACAAAAACCAACGGCAACATTACGAAGATTACTAACAAAACCAAAGGAACAACTCAAACCTGCTGACAGAAGAAACGTCATTTACAAAATCCGATGTAATGACTGTGGACAACACTATGTTGGCCAAACCAGACGGAAGTTATCAACATGAATGCATGAACACCGATTAGCCGCCAAGAAACACGATCTATCTTCTTTTGTCCACGTCCAAGAGGATGATACTGGACGCACCCTTAACCTGAATACCAGTGAAGTCCCTACTCAGGCAAACATTAAACATGCAAGAAACTTTTTTGAAGCTCGCTATCCATTAGCCGGATCAATAACCAAACACATCGAGCTAGACAAAATCTATGAACCAATGCGAACCAAAGATTTGAAGAGATGTAGATACCACTAAGTCCAGATGGCGGTAAACCCAGACGAAGCGACTTGAACAGATCAGACCGAAGTTGAAACGGGACAATCAATGGAATACCAAAACAAGGAGGTGACTCACTCAATCACTTTAAAACGACCAACCAGTCAGATTCGAGGTCGAAGTTTGACAGCAACAAGGAACACCCAATCAGACTCTAGACAAAAGACTGAGGAACTGTAGGCAACAGCCAATCGGGCATCGGGCCAAAATTCAGTTGCAACGAAAATCAACCAATGGTAGATCATGGTAAAGATCAAAAACAACAAAAAGCGACCAACTAGACTTCAAGTCAAGAGGTCAACTCACTCCGGTGCATAAGAGGAGGCAAACATGGAACTTCAGCAAACTCCACAATCAAAACCATATGCCTAAACATGTATGCACTGATGACGACATTTCGCTTGGTAATGAAACGTTTGCAACCTAAATGCCAAGCTTGTCGAACATATCAATACTACAACTGTCTTACCATCTTCTTTAACAAACAATCGATAGGTACGAGCAATTTTGTCAATAATGTTGCTCTCAGTTCCATGTGCTTGTGAGGAAAACGTGTTGATAGTCAAACCAGAAGATTACAGAAAGCAGGGCCGAAGGCCATGTTGGCTGAAAAGTTCATATTTGGGGGTTCGCCGGCACAAATACCTGCCCACCTACCATATGACAGACATTAATTAACAATAGCAGTCTCCCAGGATACTGACACTGGGATGTTCTCTGTGTTGGTGTCCAGCCTGCAAAGATTTTGTCCATATTCTTTCTAATATTTTTGGGGCAATTTCAGGTGATGTGAGTTGCTCGTCCTGGTGGTTCTGTGTTATAGTAGTGAGAAGTCAACCACTAGTAGTGAAGTGAGACTCGTAAACTTCAAGAGTTTACACGGCTACAATAAGTTTGAAATCCTAACAGGCACCTCAGAGAACAACTCAACAATGGCAGTAATAGTGAGTCCTATATGCCACTGGCGAGCAATCCTGTCATGTATTTTAGATACACTAGTTGGGTGCTATCCAACCCGAAGCCAGTAGTGTAGAAATTAGCACCGGGTGCTCACCTTACTTAACATTGCCATAAGATTGAGTGATGGATTGAGAAAATCCCATTTTAAAAGGGTTCATGAAACACATATATAAGTAGCTTTGAATAGAAGGACAACAATCTCTACGCGAGTTTTATTTGAAGATCAAAAATGTGGTCTTAAAATGTGCGTACATATGATATTTTAGTTCACTGAAAGTGTGGTGCGCCCTGAACTGAGGGATAAATATGTTTCTGGAATCCCTATTTCTTTTTATGCGCCTATAAGTAAGATTTAACAGTTGACCAGCGCGCACTACAAATGTAGATGAGAAACCTTTTACAGGCATACGGTTCAGACCACTGCTGCATTTGATGTTTATCAGTAGACCTTTTGCTACCACAACCATTTTTGTCAACCACACATTACAAAACGTACATTATTACGTTGAATCCATCTTAATTTCTGTTTGTTCGAAATTCCCCTGTAGAGTCATTCATGTGTTTTCAGACCACGGCGTTTTTATTTGGACGATTACCTCTTAAGTGTCGAGATTTCACGCGGCTCCTTAAGGACTGGGAGCCATTTTATCAATTTGATGGTTCGAGCTCATCGTCACTCATCACCAACCGCAGTTTTCTACATGAAATGACATCTCCCCATCTTTACTATTTTTATCCAATCCGTACCAACATAATCTTACTATTTTGCAATCAACTGTGCAGATACAATGATGTTAACGATCGAGCGTCCCACTCGATATTCTTTCTCTGCTATGAACAATTTATCAAACTGAGCAAAGTCATAAATTTTCCCTCCTAGGATTTTGCCTTAATTTGTGAAAGGACTGAAGTGAAGTAATTACGCTTGCCCCTGGCTTCAGATAAACGAGAAGGCCTTCACTTCGACTCCTTTCCGTTAAATATTCATGGGCTAATTTGACTAAAATAGGATGGGGCTGCTTAGTTGCACTGCTTTTACCGATTGGAAAATTGTTATTTTATGTCCAGAGTTTTGAAATCTCCTTCATTCTGTACCACACGCCAGTCGGTTTACTAAAGCTTGCATGTCCCTTCATTGGATGGGCTGCTCAATAGTTGTCTGAGGCATGTTTTATTTTTGTCAGATCCTTATGGCAACTATCCCCTTGAGTTTATTCATTCGCATCACTTTAAATTCTTCAAAAGCTACGCAGCAACAAACAGCACTCACTCTCTTCAAACACACTTGTGCAAATATACTCTTGTATCTTCTACTATACACCGGTAGAGATATTTGTTTCCATAGGCTTGAGCCTGCTCCATTCTCCTACGCTTTACTAAGATGAACTCGTGTAAACACAGCTTTCCTCCTAATGATATAATCACTGAAATGAACTCACAAGTCTTTTCTCAAATGGTACGGTTTTTGGCCTTTTCGCCAATTTTTACATGCGGTTCACAATGATTAGTGTTAATGAGCAACTCATTAGATGAAAAGCACGTACACGACTGTCAAAACATCACCACTTCAGGCCGCTAAAATTTACAGCGTCTACAATTCTTCCGTCTAAACTATTCATTCATAACGAACACCGGATTACCGGCTGTTGTTCACACAATCTCGTTATGCCGTCCTTATCTATGAACCACTCCAGACGTTGCCGGACGTAAACTGTACATAGATATAGGCTGATTCATTTTGTCTATCTGTTCCTGACCAAAATGATCAGGTGTCACCTGAAAGTGTAATGACTGCTGTTTGCAGTTAGCCAGTAAGAATTAAAGTGAGTCCGATAAAGCATGACTCAACGGACGCTGAGTAGTGTCCAGAACTATCTGGACTGAAAGTTAGCTTTTGATGTAAATAGGATTTATCACCACTAGGAACACGCTTAAAAATTCGGTATCAAAATACAATTGTAATGTAGATTATCACTGAAAGTAACAACAGAAAACAATTATATTCTCAGGATGTCACTGCGAAAGTGTGCTCCTAACTGACAGCGTGCAATAGCATTGTTTACAAATGGTCACTACGAACGAAACTTCTGTCTGCAAAGCCATACATGAATTGAATAATGCCGACTCAGCCCTATTTGAACTCAATACACCAGTTCAGGAAAAAGTAAAACAGCATACTTTCTCCGGAACTTGGTCCGATTTCTCTACGTCAAGCACTCTAAGTTAGGGCACATTGAGAAATTCATGTGTGCATTACCAACGAAAAAAAATCTGAATTTACATGACCACGTCTTCACCAAACAAAGTGGAGAAGTTGCCGATTTAGTTTCACAAACAGTATTAGAAAGAACAAGACATATTTATACACACGCCAAAAGAGCTTTAGGTAATTGTATGGGCTTTTATGGAGTTGTAACCGGACCCAGACTGACATGTCTGGTGAATGAATACTGGAAATGTAACAATAATTTGAAGAGAAAATCTCACAGTCCTCATACTTTTGAAAAGGTAAAATATTCAATAAGAACGTGACTACAGTTAGCATGTAATTAAAAAATTACTTTATGGATAGGACAATAATTTTGTGATCGCTTATCAAATTGACCGAGGTTTATTACTATAGTGCAGTATAGGCCACAGGAGGAAGTATATAATTATTCACATAAGGGAAAAATACACTAAATCGGAATGAGGTGGACCTTTAGTGAAAACGGTGATAAAATGGGAAAACCAAATCGAACTCCGGAGTTGTGACACACCCGAGTAAAATATGGCTAGGGATTCGGGAAAGCATTTTTTCTCAATAATTATACACGTGATCATCGAAATATCATTAGTGGTATTCTTTTTAGAAGAAAACAGACGGTCGTCAACACTAGATGCACTCAGCTGCGAAAAGCTTGCGCTGCAAATGGTGACTAGTTTGCTAGGATCAATTTTTAGGACATGGCAGGTGAGTTTTACTGAATGGCCAACCATAAAGACAATAACATCTTCACACTTTAGCCGAAGCAAGTAAGTGATAATGAATAATGACCAGAAAAACAGTTGAAGAACAAACTGACGAATGAAAATATTGCCTGAACATTTGGGTTCGTTAAGGGGGAATACGTTTAAAATAACACGTAATATATGCCAACCGACTCATCCAATAAGGATCCTCGCGAAAACATTTTTTTCATGTTTCAATTTTACCATATACATGTGGCAGAAGACGACTGTAATTCCAGTGGATTAGATGCAGTGAATGAGACAGAAACGACGACCACTTAATTACTTAACATCGTTAACGCAATGTGGTCAGACATTCGAACAAGCAGTGATGTAATCAGACGGAAGAGCTATTGTGCCCTCGTATCAAAGTAATCAGTATAGGATTCAAGATACTAAGATATTAAGAAAAACTGTCTCCTGGATGAAGACGTCGCGTGTGGGCCATGCATCCGGTAGATTTTCTGCCCTACTTATTGCTATAGCACAAGTGGTAGACGGTGAATTTGTCAATAACATCAGTTTCCGAAATTTTCGTCACGCACCGGCGGCAATTTAAATACCTTAAAAATTTGTTCAATGTCGACTATCGCACCGCTGACACATCTGACCTTATATTAGTCGGGCGATTGTGAAAAGTGTTCGGTTATGCGATCGTATGCTAGTTTCATTGATACTACGAGTACAGGTAAAACGACAAACATCTAATGAATTAAACTGATGAGGCACTTCATTTTTCAATAACCAAAACATGGTAGAAAAGTCCCTAAATTTAGATCCAGGGAAACATCTGGTTACGTGTGTCCCATATATTTAGATGAAGCTTACTTTAGCGTTCCAAATTCTTTGAATCCATTCAGGGAACCCAAAACGAAGACATACCTTTTTAGAATAGTAAGAAGTTTAGGCGACCTCATTCATTTTTTTTATTTGCTGAATAATTCAAGTTTTAACGCAGCCGTTTTCCTCTAATAATCTCTAAGATGGTTCAAATTATTTATCTAGCTACCACGACTGTGGATCATTTCCGCTTCGTATATCATCCAACTCACTAAGTTTCTTCTGTGTTTAACTGAGATCAACTTCAAAAATGAGTGTGTACTGTTCACTCATATGAGGTTGTTATATGTGCCCTCTTCCAATGCTTCATTTGTCAATCATCTTTTCGAAACGTTCAGAAATGTTATTTTTTTCACACAGCTCCATGTCACAGGTCAGTTTCATTGCCATTACTTTCAGCATTCCAATTATCGTGACCTAGTCAATTAGATGACAGAAGTGACCAAAATATGGTGGCACCAAATTAGAGCTGTGACAGTAACGGATAAGTGCAAAAGCTATGTGTACAAATAAAACGGAAGGTGCATCAATAAAAATGGTACGACTCACTGACAGATCGAGGTCAGTTAAATAAAATAGACCACAACACAAGAATAGAACAGCTCCAGAAAGTAGATTCGGATGACGTCCGATAAGTGGTTTCACACGCAGTGTGGGATGGCGACTGTTCAGCGTTGGTAGGTCAGCAGATACGTGGAGCTAAAAATGTTCACCATAGAAATACTTCACTAGGCAAACATCTACATGGAAGGAAAAGACAAAGACGGTGCGTGGAAAGTCCTGTTTATTCTTATTTCTAGTCGAATTCAAAAGAAATGATGCTCTCAAGCAATCAGACAGATGAAGTTAACAAAACGGTATTTTCAAAACGTACGAAATGAACTATGAAATATACCTATGAAATATGAACAGTACACACTGTACAGTTTCGTGTGGACTGCTCTTGATGTTGAGCCTAATCAAAAAGTGACTACGTAATAAATTAATACGAAACTAGAATGCAAGGACTCACCAAATAATATGAGAGCTTAATGAACATGGGAGTCGACAACTTTACGGATAAAAGCTTGTCAGTGGCCATAAAACACTGTGATATCCGAACGACTCTTCAGTCAACTATGTAGGTAGTCCCAACTGTTTGACTTGACATACGGTGCCTACCAACTTTAGTGAGTTGGACGGTTATGGTTTTCATGGCCCGTGCTTAAGTCAGTGTCTAGTCTAGTGATTTCTTGCAACCAACCATATCCACATAACACAACATTCGGTGCGGCACACGTTTCGTCGGTGAACAGAGCACCTGATTTGAGATATGCAGACCTTGTTGCTTCACTGTTTCCGTTATCGATCGTAAAGTCTAAAGTTTTTCCAGTAAGCACCGACAGACTGTTAAGTTGTTCACACAGTCATCTCATTTTATGGGTGTTAACGCTCGTCGAATATCAAAAGCCACTGTGCATATCCCGCACGAACGGGTTAGACATCAGAACCACATACCAAAACTGAACTCTCTAACGCACTGCAGCCGCTCTCCACTATCTTAAATCGAATGTACCTGAGAAGTGAGAAGTGATAGAGAATAGGCGAATAACGCATAAATGTTTATACGGCAGTAGTTGGTTTACATGTCGACACAAAACTTCGGAATTTCTGGCGTATATGTGGCTTATTAAACAGCAAATTACACACATCATCCATCTCATAACTTTCAGTTTCTAACCAGAGCGTCTGCAAGGATGGACTCGAGTAATGATCTCATCATCATGCCTTCAGTTTGTCTGGAATGTACCACTTGACAGACAACGGAATATCAAAAGCACCAGTGAAAGACCTAATGAGGTGACTGTGAGATTTTACCTCGGCCTCTATTTCAAAAGCGACTCATTTGTATCGTGTGTCTCAGAATCATGAATGGTAGTAGATCGGTTTTTATACTAACAGGACAAAAAAGATATACAGAAAACCACTCTGCCTCTAGTTTTTAGATGAAGCAGTAGTTCCACACCGAGGGCTTACGATCGGTTTTGTATTTATTGCCATTCTTCGGGTAAGCCTGAGTCAAGACTGTAACCATAAAACGAAACACGTAATTCTGGTGAATACTGTCCTCTTAACACACCACTTTTGCTAAAGCAGTCTAGTCACTTCGAGGTTTCTGAGCCTGGTGAAACTTATCTGTTACTTCGTTTCATGTTTTGTTTAAGATTTCCGCTAGAAGAGTGGGTTCAATTATTACGAATGAACAAGACTTTATGGGGACAATAAGTGTGAATTCAAAATACACAATAGACTGTCGAATAACCGTTACAAAAATAATCATGAACTTGAGAATACTATAAGATGTTTACAGATTCCATTCTATTTGAGCTGCTCCAGGTCCTCTTCTTGAAATCACTTGGGTCAAACATTGTGAGTAGGGTATCTTTGCAGCGTTGAAACCACAAGTCGGATCATTTTACTTCGTGTGAAGACAACATAATTTAGAAAGCGAAAGCTTTAGCACGTTCAGTACAGTACAGTACAGTACAGTATATAGGCATACTTATTTACAATAAGCCGATTGTCCTTACCTCCTTTTTCCACTGTTTGTGATAAAAACCCATTTCATGTCATTGAAGTGATGTCTGACTGATGCCACTTCAACTATGTTTGTGATTGGTCAATAACTGGACGGGAATTTCAGGTATGGTCACTTGCACTTCGATTTCTAGCCGCCCTGTCTTGACGACGTTCAGAAGAACTTGACCCAAAGTAAACAGATGAATATCGAGAGGTATATCGCTTTTAGAAGAATTACCGTGAGCGGAATAACACTGTAATTGCTATATGCATGTTTGACAGAGGATGCCTTAAATCACACCTCTTGAAAATATAAGTTTATTACTTGTCGCATTTACTAATAACTCACAATCGGCCTTATAGTCAACATGTTGGACACAGAAGTAGGTATTATTTTTCAAAGAAAGGAGGTGTTTTTCATTATGCAAAACAAAGTTTATCA
Organism: Paragonimus heterotremus; assembly: GCA_013368495.1. Lineage (NCBI taxonomy): Eukaryota > Metazoa > Platyhelminthes > Trematoda > Plagiorchiida > Troglotrematidae > Paragonimus > Paragonimus heterotremus. Next base: position 255,919 of record LUCH01000045.1, on the reverse strand, counting down.
AAACTTCAGACACTGACTTAATCTCGGTATTATTTCGACCAATCACCGAAATATTTAAAATTTCCTTATTGGTACACCATCTCAACCAATCAAAAACACAGAATAACTAAAAACAATCAAGATCACCTATATATGTTTATCTAAGTAAGATGTATCTTACAGCACTCTGTTTATTACATTGAAAATTGGGCGGATATTAAACAAGAAAAAAATGCGAAATTTCTGCTCAGTTTTTTCACAGAGCTCACTTGTTCCGTTGGCCAAAATCGCAAATGCACCTTCACGAACATTGCGTTTGCTTTGGGCTGCATTCACAGCTGCCATGTTTATGAGCTTGTGCATTTGCATAACGTTGGTTGTCATTCAGTACTGCAGACATCAGACTGTCTTCCAATTAGACTACTCAGGACGACAAATAGTATATGATCAAATTCCCGGATTTACTATCTGCCCACAAGCCCAAGAGGCACAACGTATGGTTCGCAGAGCCATAAACGTGAAGACCTCAGAACCGATTCCTTGGAACGACAAAGCTTTGATGGATCAGCTTAGGCACAGGGCTCGGTTGCGGTCACCAAACCTTTCATTTCATGTAATCTCACACCGTTTACCAATCGGAGAGCTTTATTGGAATACGTGGGATACAGCTATGTCTCCAATCTATCAAATGCTACACAATTTCAGTGTACATTTCCGAATGCAGCCAACGCATTTGGCAAAAGGTTACAGGCTTACTGTGATGGAACAAGTAAGTAAGCAATGATGTTTATCCAGCTAAACAGGTTAAAAATTTATATCCTCATCGATGTATACAAGCATTAGAGAAATGACAATAAAAAATACTGAGAAAAACCCACGTTCATGCAAATACCAATTACATTGGGTCAAAAAGCATTTCTCATTTGCTCACATGTTTCTGTAAAAGGAAATTTTTAGTGGTTACAACACAGGTTAGAATGAGCACTAGACGGTAGGTCGACACGCATTGTAGTGTGTTTGCTTGAAAGTAGGGTTGGTGCTGATATGATGTATCAACTTTAATTGTGTTCTTTGCTGAGATTGAAACGGAAAAAGAATTCTTAGTAAACACTTAAATTCAACGACGGCAGATCGATACTGTGTTAATACTGTTACATTATTAACAGCGTGGTAGTACGTTGGAAAGAGTAAGAAGAGAAAACAATTTCAAATGATTGTTGATATTCCAAGTACGTTTCATTTTATTCGATTAAGTAAGTAAGTAGCGGGTAATTTCACCTCTACTGGAAGTAAGAAACTAGGGAGCTTCCTTCTGAATACCTGTCAAGTATAGGCACGTACATAATTGAAAGTTGTGTTTTAGTTTACCGACTTCTGAAAGTCGAATATGCGCATATTTGAGCTGATCACTTATCGCACAGATGGGAAATATTTAATTGTGCAATATGTCCCACTTGAAACAAAGTATATCTCTGACTGGGCATTGCATTTGGTAGACCATGCTAACATATATTCAACGGCATCTTTACGGAAGAAATTATCACATCCTGCTAACACCATGCGGCTTTTGGACGTTTGTATATCCCGCGTTGAAGGACACTATCTAATTCAATACCAGAATTTGGGCAATGTATATCATTTTTATTTGATAGTTACCATATCAGAATTACCCGCCCACCATAACAGAAGAAACTACAATAACTGGGCGATCGGAACATCTCAGACAGAGGAAGCCTCCGATTTTATTCAATCCTATTAACCGTGATTTGATTATTGCTGTTAATCATGGGTGTTATTTAGCAGTCAACATTTGCAATAACTTCAATATAAACAAGTAATCTTGTAACATTTACCCATCCATTTGTTTTTAAATTTTATTTGCACCTTGCCTTTTAATTTGAAGCGGTTTTCAATACGGAAAAATCTTACTTACAAGATCGGATGGCAGACGAAATTCTACGACGCAGAGTTGATCTTACCTTTTTATACATTACATCGATCCTTCTAGGCGAGTCATTCAGAACCAAACATTGCATATGGATCTCTTTCAAGTTGGAGGTTGTCTGTAATGCACATTGTTGTCCTAATCTATGGTCAGATTTCGGTTGTCATGTTTCTAAATGAGACATGTTGACCACTGCTCTATAAACATTGTATTAGGCATGGCTTAGTCAAAGTACACAAATGTCATAGCCATTGCTGTACGGATTACTAGATCATATAAACGGCTGCCCATAAACATTTCTTTCTGCTATTAAGGTTGAACAAATGATCATAACTGGCCTTAACTTTTCACACCACAGTTTAATAACCTCCGAGAAGAAAACGTTAAATGATACTGTACAAATATTGTCATATATTCAGGAAGAGTGTAAAAAAAGACGAAACTGAAAAGTGTTTGCGTAACCGCTTTTGCGGTCTTAACTGACTCTGATGAACTACCATGCCAAATTGCAAACGAAATCCACTTTGTTACAACAGCTTGTTAATCACAGAAGCTGTCGGAGATTTTCCGATTCGCGCCTTCTATTTTAACCGTTCGAGTGATGTCAGAAACCGTCTGCGAGCTTTTTTTCAACAGTAGATGCGCGTCGCGTCTTTTTCGATTAGTTACATAATCGATAATTTCCTGAGTAATCCAAATGATTAACTTGTCTATCACGTTGTCTGGTGTAGGAAGGTAGCGCTGTTCCCCTCAAATTTGCTAATACACTGACACGTTTGGCGATTTTGGTGAATACGCCTAGCGTTGTGGAAAACTGCAATTTTATCAAATGTAGCATACCAATAACTGCCCACAAATTGCATTGCATCCTATAATTTCATATTTCTAATAAAGTTTGCTCAACGGAAACTTCAAAAAATTTATCTTTGCAACAAGGAAATTTACAGATTTGCACCAAACTTGCTGTTCAATAAAACTGCTCACAAGTCACCGGGGAAAATTATTTGTCGAGGGAAACGTCGTGTATACAATGCTTTACTGCTTTATTTTTTTTAAATACTATATTGCAAAAGTTATCATTTTTGTAACAAATTGCACCTTATTAAAAAGTTCACAAGCCCAATAGTGTTTGTTGGTGATAACTATTTTCTTCCGAGCAAGTGAAGCTTGATAACTTTATAGTGTGGTGGTTGGATCATGACTATTAACCCCGTCGACAGATCTCTCAGCTTAACCTATAGCCTTCCATGCTGGAATTTTACTTGACCATTTGAGTTTTGTTACTCCGATACAATAATCCAGTCAATACAACTGAGGAGACATGTGAGTCGGATCAGCAGTAAACTCGAACACAGGTGCACCGTGTTAAGTACGATTCAGAAAATCAAAACCATCATGTTTGTAGAATGTGGTAGTATTGTTTACAACGATAGTTTGTATACTTAACAAGTAGTTTGCTGTGTTTATGAAATAAAAAAAGACTTTAGTGTGATTTCTACGAGATTTGATCTATCCTGACTAGTAGGAAGACGAATATCCAACTGCTATTGGTAATCGGCCATGTACGGAAAGTCAGTAGAAGTGAAAAAAAATATGCCTACAAATAATGAACATGATAGATGAACGAAACAAATAGTTTAAATCAGTAGGTTAGCACAAAGAATATAAAACTGTACTACATAAGTTATTTTTCAAGGCTACTGGCTCGCATTTTACAAACCTCAGGTTAAACGTTTTGGAAAAGTTTCACAACAAAAGAAACAAATGCTATCTACCCGGATGGTACCAATACAAATGTCATCAAATTTGGAGAGGATAAACAGTTGCCAAACAAACATCTAAATGTAACCATCACCACTATGGTTTATTTAAAATGTTGATCGGCACATCATCGGTTGTCTAACAGGATAAGCCGCATGAATGACATTAGCGTCTGGGTAACAATTGTGTTGAAACGCTTTCAGAAGATATAACGTACTTTTAACCGTAAAACTCAGCTGAGGTTGCTTCATCACCGTAGCGTGAAATTTGATCGAAATTCGGTTTCAAGTTTCAGTTGCCTCAATGGTTTTTAGGTATTGAATGTTTTTTAAAATGTCACATGTGACGGTTAACTGGTATAATGAAATTAAATATGAGCCCTATCAGTTAACATCAGGTGAGTATTAAACTGGGATAACGTCAAATGCCTATACGCAAATAGGATATGCAATATGCCCTTTTAAGAAATGCTCCACAAGAGTGAATGTCTGCATTAGTTTGTTGTGTGCATTGAAGAATTCTAATTTTTGTAGCCTGGAACATAGTCTTGGGTAGTCACTCCTTAAGGAAGTTGACCGCGCAATTTATTGAGGTGGGAATGAACGTAGTAGCTATTATTGACTATGACTATATCGAATGCAACTCTGTGCAGACAATTAGCCCAATAATTTAAACTAGTAATATTCAGCAACTTTGGAAAGTATTCTGTCGTTTAAATTTGAAATCCAAGATTATAAACTACCTCATCCTTTTTGAGTATGGCTGAGTAAAATGTTATCGTATTATGATTGCCTCAACCATTGTCTTATTACCGATGTTCAAGTTGTAGATGCGACTGTATAATTCACAACCCATGAAGGACCAATCAGCTATTCCTTTCTTTAATACATCAGTATTACTATTTTGAATGCATTTAAGTGTTCACTTTGTCATAACGTGCAAAATGTTTCACCTACACTTAATCTTCTGAACTCTTCACAAGTGTTTTGCGCCTGAGTTGGTTGTGAACCACTGGTTGGATTTCTTTACCGTTAATATTGCACTGTGTTAGCAACGACCCAGAATAAGCAATGATTTTGAAGGTGTGCCCGGAAAACTCATTCTACCTTTAGTCTTTGACGTAGGTTGCGAAGTTCAGAAGTTACTTTCTATTTGCTGAAGAGAACAGCATATTGCAAAATTTGTAGACAAGTTCGTATTTTTATACAGAATATATGAGAACGTCTGCTTGCGCAGATTAAACCATGTCCATTTGTCCTGTACGTTACGCCATAGTATTAAAAAAAAAACCCTACTGTTCAAAGGTGACTTTATGAAATAGAAACATTTTGCATTAACCGTCAACCTGGAAGAATAAAAACTCTCTGAACCATATGTGAAACTTTTGGCGATCTGTTTATTGATAACCTTCACTAAACGTAAGTATAACATATTTAAAATATATACATGGTTTTCTACAAATAAAGTTCCTTTTTCTCGGTGATAAATATAAGGTTCTGTCACTGAACGAACATGATAATTATCATAGTTACGTTATCTTGTGAATTGTTTTGATACAACTATATCTAACGTATAGTGTGGAGCAAACGAAAACACAATTTTGCAGGCAGCTGATTTGAATCCGTCTGAAATAGTGGCACACTGGTTTTCTATCAGTGCAGAGATCATGACTTAGAATAATTATGAGTTGGCTAGTATCCCAAACTGACCAATCTAAAAATGTCCCAGCGAAACAGCAAACATGACATTAAACTGTTTAACAGCAACCGCTTTTTTGCCTGAATTTGACCTTTTACCTAAATGTTTATCCTATAGTATTGTAACACAATTGATACAACAAGCCGTTAGCAAGAGGAATTCAGCGATGTAATAATGTTTTCTTATATTATGTGTTTCCATTAAGAGACCCGATTATGAATCGTTATCATATGTTTACTTGGAGGGCTTTCCGAGATCGGTTTCTAGCTCAATGTGGTCTGTTCCGTTGGATTAACATGTCTTCTCCAAAACGAGTTACTGCAAGCAGATAGAACAGGTTTGTCTCTTTAGATATTTATCTCGTAGAAGTTCTTCTTAGGAGAAGAAACACTTCTAATCCATGCAATTTCTTCAGTAGGTATACGACAAATTGTAAACAAATAGCACCTTGCAAAGGTCTCCAAAATATGCCTGCGCTGATTGCCAAAACCATTGCCTTACCAAAGTTGATCTTGATTTATTAACATACTTCTACCATCAGAGGTAAATATATCACAATTAGTCTCAACTTGCATCTTGTTGGGATTAATGACCGCTCATCATACACTAATGTAACATCACCCGTCTCAGCACATGGAGAAAGTGCTACTCCACTTCACTTTATCACGTAATTGAAAGATTGTACGTATGGTTGGGTAATGTAAGACTATCCAAGAGTAGATATGAGCCGCTAGACGATTTGAAACTCAGCACTTTTCATTAGCAAAACAGGACTGTAAATACAACTTAGTGGGAGGGTATTTTGGTCTATATAGATTGCATATCACTCACAAGTGGTTACAAATGTCATAGTCACACAGACATGTCCACCACCTAAACGCAGCTTTTTCAGAAAAACGTGGTCGGTTAGTTTTCCACCGTTACAGGCATATATGCCACAAACAAGCCCTGACAAGAGAGAAACTCGAGTCTGGCTTTTGTTTTCAAAGGGAAATGGGTTGTTGTAAAAACCGCCATCAGGTGAAAGTGTTGTCCAGTTTATCTCACCATAATAACGCAGTGGGAAAGAAATTAAGAGAAAAAACCTGTATTCAGAGGATGTTGTCTCGCTAGTTGTTGTTTTAAGAAGTGGTAAAACATTAGCCATTCATGGTTTCGTTTCTCGGTTCTCGACAAAAGTGACTTCAGTTCAGAATTCAAGTGTCTTTTAAACAATAAGTCCTAGATATTCAGATTCCAAGGTGAGATCTCTGATTTCCTCTACTCGATCATACTTAAAAATGGCTATGCCTGCAATGAATTACTCACACATTGTCTTACGCTGTTGGTATCCTTATCTTATCCGTTTTACGGAGCCATATTACTTATATACCTCTGTTGCATTTGAGAACGCAGGTTTTTGATAGATTGTAGACATCACGTGCGTTCTACCTTGTTGTCTTGAGTTCAAACACCAGGTATGAGGCTATCTGTATTGATTTTACTTTCCTAGAGCGGTTCGTAATTCTTATCTGCTAATCTCTGGACAAGACTTACAGAACGTTTGTTTGCCTCCATCAACCAGCCGTCTATGTTTTCCCAACTGAGAGAGCGGGAAGTGAGCTTTTGTTTATTACCCATCAACCTTCTACAGTAAGCTTCAGAAATAATAATGTAAAACGCCTCTGTCAACCACAAGACATCCAACGAAAGATATGCTATGTACAATGGCTTACAACGCATTTGGTGTCTATTCCGTGTCCAAGAGTTTAAAAATAGTCCAAAAGATTGACGATACGTCCACAGTCTATGCACTGTACACATTTGACTGTTCCGTTGAAGAATGTTTAGTTGTACATCAACAATCAAGTCTCAAGGATAACTCACAATCATATTAGTATTGTGTTACTACGTTTTATAGCATAAAGCAAGCGCGAAATGTCATTTAATGATCACGGTACAAGTCAACCAATAAAACTTAAATTAGTCTATACAACTTACCCAGAAATAAGCCTCACAGTTGATGTCTGAATGTAGTTATGAGTAAAGAATTGCTCATAGCGAAAGAACAATGACAACTCAACAGTTACAGTGCTCTTTGCTGATATATTGTGGAGACTCGAAATCAGTCAGTATACATTCAAATTCGTGAGTACTTTTATCGGTGAATTCTGGCTAGGTTGCTTAAGTAATGATTAACCCGATTGACCCAATGAACAGTTAATCAGATGTTAGCCTCCTGTGAACAGAAAATTAACGAAAATCTGGAAAATGATGAAGAAATTCGTCCGTCTTTCATTGTTATTCGGGAAACTGGCATTTTGTATCTACTTATGAATTACACTGACAAAACAATTATAATTTGTCGACTTTTACTACGCAAGATATTAACTGGTGACCAATATCATGTGTTCCGCGCCGTCCACAATAATGAAACCGGAAATTGAACAAGTTGTTTACAGAACCATTGTCTGAGTCTGTAAAGATTTATTCCGTCGAGAAATTTTGTGCCACAAAATACTCAGTCTGAGTCTAATACTAAAAGTGAGTTGTTTTAACTTTTGTATAAAATTAATTTCACGGCTTTAGTAATAAACTATACTTACCTCACTGATGACTAGTTTTTTTCAATAGTTATGACAGCAAAACTCTGAAGGGAGAGCAAGCAAATGCAACATGAGAAAAACCCTTACCCGGTTATGAAAAAATTGCCCTCTGAATCAAAAGTGTAGACATGTAGACACATTCTGTCAGGCGATATAGCAAAATTCAGGGAACTTGGGTTCAGAAAAGTAGACGAAATGAAACAGTGTTTGCACGCACATCCTCGCAGGTCGTAAACATTAACATTAACACGTGAAATTTTTGGATATCGTTTGTCGGCAGCTATTAATTATAAGTGCTAAAAATCCTCACCATACAAAAACATCTGCTACGAATTGAGTGTGCACTTATTTGGATCACACAAGATGTTTTTGTATCGGTACGTGTAGTTATTTTTTCTAGGAGGAAATGACTAAAACTCCGACCTCTCTATTAAGCTTTCACAATGACCTACACACTAGCTGGTTAACGGATTACTGTTCATACCTAACTGGATGTCAGTGGCTCCAGGCACACCAGTAACTCAAACCCAAGTTTGATTGAACAACACGTCATTTAGATAAACTATTCTATTGTGCTGACTTTCATTCCGCTTTTTATGTCACTACAAATAAAGCTTAACGCTAATGTCTAAAATAATACATGTTTGGATATTTGCGTGTTCAACAGAATTTTTTTTCCAAGATATACATCAAAATGAGAACTGTTGTACTAAAGCACCATTGCGTCAGTGAGGTACAGACAAAAATGTTTTTGAAAGTTCATGACTGACAACCATCTTGAAACAACTGCCCTACGTAATTATGTTGATTTTCCCGCCGTTCAGATAAATGAAACCAACTTATGGCGTTGGGTTTAAGTAAAATGAATGGATATCTCCGGTACTTCTCAGTTAGAATGAATCCAAGAAAACACATGCTCCCCAAAGTTGGACATCCACCTCTTTAGGCAAAATGACCGAACTCTGCGTCATATTATCAGAATTTGGTTACCAAGTTTATGCACGATGAAGTTCTGTAACTCCCTGTCTCTCCCTCTCTCTCTGTGACAATCAGCGGATGCTTAGATGGTTTCCCTGCAGACCTGCGAAAGTTTTCTGCAAACTCAACACTGTTCAAGGTCAATCTATAACTGATCGCGATCATCAAATCACATGAATGGTCGGAAAATTTTCCAAACAAAGTCCGTTTTCGCGATTCACATTTACTGCATATAGGCTGATTCTGTTCTATTCGAGATTTACTAACCAATTTTGTTTTAATCCGCCTCACTGTCGTTAGTCATGTTAACCCAGTAAATCGCATATTTTTTGCTAAAGTGCTCTTTCGTTCTAAAAATTGATTTTTCCCTCTTGCAATTCGGCAAACGAAAGTTTTTGTGTAAATCTTATTAGATCCTTTGCTGAGACTGAACTTTTTCTTACGGATGAATAGGCGCTAAATTTATTTGACTCAGTCCAAACCTGTCGTTAACCTTCAGCAAAATGACTATGTACACATAGCAAGGTTCACGCGAGTGGAAAATTGTTTGCGTATTCTCCAACAGTTTGCTCTACTAAATGTCATATGTGGCTTTGTTCTTCATGTGACATACTAGAGCAATCGTCAACATCTGTTTAACTGCTCGAGCGAAACTTTCTACAGAAGTCCATCCTGTTAGCCAAACAGTGAAGTAAGGTTGGCAGAACTTGCACTCGAAATCACAACAGTAAAAGAATGTTCAATCAAAATTTGTAACTTTAAGTGAATTTTTTAATATTCATACTTTTCTTAAGATTTCCCTAACTCACAGTCTCACACTGGTAATCAGTGGAGAACAATACTGATCATGCTAAAGATCAGATGCGAAAATACTTTGCATGAATATTTTCTAAGAAAATGGCAGTAGAACTGAATTATCTTCTGTTATGAAATGACTGAAAATGCAAAGCAGTTCAAAAGATTTGATAGGCAACGGAAAATAGTTTTGCTGTTTGAATCTGGGTCTCCAGCAGGTCGATGAACTCTTCGTGAACTTCAGTTCCAATTTGTCAGACACTCAGCCCACACCAAGTTTCTAACACAGATCTTACTACTTGAAGGCATGTGTTTAAGACTGAAATTGAACTGTATAAAATGTTGACTGAAGCAGAACCGATACACCATCCTACATTTTAAATTAACTCACTAGGTATTCATACGACTTGGCCTACACAGAATCATGAATACTGACCAAAGCGATTGTAGAGTTTAGGTACGACCCAGTTTGTCGATTTTGGTCGACATCATTCACTGTCATTCTGCAGCTGTGTGAATAAAAAACTTGGTAACAAGTGTTTTCGTGCGTTTTTTAATCACATTGGGCGAACCATATATATATATATATATATATATATATATATATATTCAAGCGCAAACTTCGAATCTGAAGCTAAAACTCAGAAACACCAGCCAACCAATCACTTGGTTTCGAGTGTTTCTGTAAGGTGCTGGATTTCCATTTGTCCTCAAGCACATTTGTAGCCCATAAATACGGCAATGTTGTACAGTACTTTTGCACGGAGAAAATAATTCCGCTTCATCAAGCATTTTTTTGAGTTTTGGCTGAGGAAATTCGGAATTTCCCAGGAATTTTGGATCCGAGCGTTCTAACAATGCAGTTCTGGTTATGAAATGTTGATTTATCTTGACAGTTTTTGCGATTACAACAGTTGGCGTTGAGGAACCTTTGACCTCTTCCAAGTTTGCGTAAGCCCAGATGTTCCTTCAACATCAGCAGAGGCTGTTCGAGCAGTCGCGGATGAAGTTCACTGACGCTGGCAAATAGTATCAATCTCCTTGATCCTGATTGTAACGCTGGGGAGAGTCAAGCAGATTTATGGACTCCAATGGGGATTCAACAACTGATTTCCATTCTTGCTCACGCACCAGTCGTACACTTAAAACCATGGTTTCTAAAATACAGGTATATCTTCCAGACCAAATAAGCAAATCTAGATGACGCTGACCCAACTACACTGCCATTGTGCAAACCTAAACCGGTAGAAAATGAACGACATGCTGACTTCCCCTTTCTTGAAAATCCTCGTGAGAGACTGTCAAGTACGTTGAGCAGATCTTATGAGAAAAATCCGTCATGTTCACCGTCTGAATTCAGTCTTAACATGACACTACAGATTGAATGTCAGAGGTCGTTCTACTTAAAGCACGACACCTACACGATTAATTATTCCTGGGAGAGACTGTTTGTATACACGAGAAAGATAACGTGGCCATAAGGATCCAGTTCGTTAGGAGTGCCCTACTTCAAGCGATCACCTTGAAAGCTCCCCAACTTCTGTTGGCAATGTGGTGACTGAAATTTCGTGCGACCGTGTCCGTTCAAGAGGCTCATGAGCCGAACTTGCAGCAATAAAAGGTGCAAACAAGACCACTAACGCAAAGTCAACCCACGGAAACCTACCTACCAGCCGAAGTTCAAACATCTCTTATCCCGGAAACATTCTGCGACTTCGAACAGAATCTCTGGGACAAAGTCGGTTTTGCGAAACAATGAATACACATCACGGTGTCCATCAACAAGTTTCCAATTCGGCCTTAATAACATCTTGAAGAGCACTAAGAGGTCTATTGAGAAGCCATCATTTTGTTCAGTTTTTACCACAGTACTTGAGGCATCTGGCTGTCATGAATTTCACATGTGAAATAACACTTCAAGTGAATATTCTACGACAAGGACGGTCCGGACCTCCATTTATTTGCTTAGAACAGAGAGATTAGCTTCAGTTCCTGTCGGTCACGTTGGATACATTATGTAGCAGTTTCAGCTAAACTAGCAGTCATCCATCGATGCCCCGACACGAAGTTCATCGATATTTTCCATTGAAAACACGTCACCGCATCCCAAGGAGGCCTAGGATGCTGAAAGAAGACGAAAGCTAGTCTGTCCAAACGTCCTGACTTCACACACATTTTCCGCCGAAGACATCCAATTCCGTATACAGCACTATATGTTGTGAACAGGTTACACTAATCTGGAGTGCTTCAATCGAATAAATATTTAGCGTGGGCTGTGCCAATTGTGGTGGTCAATGAAACTGTTACCTTCTTTACCTGCCCCGATTTCCTCGCAGGTCTCAGTGGCGCCTCGAACACCCACCAGTATCCGTTATCATTTCTGGAGAGTCTGCCTTGAGAAGCTAGCTTGTGGCACAAGTTTTGTCAAACTGGATCTTGCCGACGCCTGTCTGCAGATGGTATTTGCCGGAAACTCAACGCATTTCTTGACAATCAATACGTCAAGGTCTGTTCCGATACAACTGCCTACTGTTTGGCGTGAAGACTGCACTGGCGATCTTCTAGCAGATCATGGACACGATGTGCGCAAACATAACGGAGATGGCAGTGTACTTTGATGTTATCATCCTGACGGTGTCGGACGCTGACTAGACTGGATGAAAACTTTGACTGCCTCCAGGATTATAGCTTTCGCATCCATTAGGACAAGTGTGTATTTCTTCACGCATTCCATCAAGTGCTTGGGTTTTGCCTCTGACAGGAACGGGCGTCGCTTACATCCCAGTAACATGAAGACTGTCAACAATATGCCGTCTCCGAACGACGTTTTCTCACTCGACGCATATCCGGGTCTTATTAATCATTACAATACGTTCCCACCACCCATACGTTGCGTAGGAGCACTTTTGAACAGTCCCTAAGCAATGAAACAAACTTGGTCCTGGTCATCAGAGTGCAAATGGACGTGAAACAACCAAATCAATGCTCCGATCAGACGCAATAAAACCCGAAGCTTGTTATAATTGTCACAGCCGATAAGTCAAACAACGGGACTGATTTGCCACCAGTTGTCGGATGCCTCACAGACCTGTGACCACGACCGGAATGAAACTATGGTCAAACTGAGAAGGCTCTTAAGACTATATGTACTACAAATAAATTCCATAAAATGCTTCCCGGATAACGCTTCACTCTGTTAACGCACTGTAAACATCTAGTGGCCGTGTATGGTTAGAAAAAGACCATCTTAGTTTACACATCGAATCGATCACATCGCTGGGTCGCTACTTTGCTAAATTATGATTCTCACATGTGCTTGTCTACGTCGTCTATTGCAAACCGGCGCGCTATCACACCTCATCGAATCATAGTTCCACAAATAAAAGGATGTTGAGGAGTCAATCATCTGCGTTGAACCGGAGAACAACCGCGCTCTTCATTAAGTCACGCTCTTCTACAGTGGTTCAAAAGGCTAGCGATCAAGACCGCAGGCTTAATAAGATCACTGAATAACACCGCACACAGTGGCCTTAGCCCGACCTACATGAAGAGCTCCGGCAGTTTGCACAACGTTGCAACTCTTTGTCAGCTCTCAAGAGCTGCATTCTCTTTTGGCGAACACGTGGTCAACTTAAAGGGACTTCGTACCCGTTTGACTCAACAACTTCAAACCGAACACAGAGGAGTCAATCAAATAAAGGCTGTGGGCTCGGAATGGATGGTGAACTGAAGAATCTGGTAAGCACATGTTCACAGTGTACGTTATCTCCAAAGTCACCCTGTAAAACAACATTAGACCGTGGCCAGTCTCAACGACCGATGGTCACACATATACGCCCATCTCGCAGGTTCATCGAATGGGTCAACTTTTTTGAACAGCATGGACGACGACGGCAAAACACCTGAAGTTATGGTGCTTCACAATACCACATCAGAAACGGAAATTCAGCACTTAAGTCAACTATTCAGTCGATTCGGGCGCACAGAACCCCTTGTAATGGGAAACACTATGTCATTCGCGTCACAACTCTGCAGAATTTAGTCTCAGAGATGAAATTAACCGCTTCAAAGTTTAAGCTTCTTAACCTCAGTCAGTCGGCCAGGCGGAATAGTCTCTGGACATGTTCAAACAGGTGCCAAAAAAGCTAAGGAAGAGGGGGACTACATTCAATATTCTCGAAACCTTCCCGTCATATTACAGGACAACTTCGAAACCCCGTTGAGTCGAAAGCTTTGAGTACCCTTCGACGTTGTTAAACTGAGTGTAAGTTCAGCTTCTGTCAAGAATGACAAAAGAAGTAGGGTCAGTTCCGAAATCAGCATGGTGCGAAGTCACGGACACCCGAACCCAGTGTAACTTTACTGGCCCTTGACTAAGGCAACAATCAAATCAGGCGGGTCTCAGGGCAGGTTTTCAGACAGCTTGGAAACGTAGTCCATTAACTAATGTTGGTTCGCAGGCTCGGGAAATGTAAGCGAACTGCCTAAATTCAGTTAGCAGTTCAACTGAGATGCAACTTTGGCAGAACCTGTCTCAGAAAACTTGTTAAACATATTTTATTTTTTGGAGAGCTAAGAAAGTCCGACGGTGATGAGGACAGCCAAATCCCAACCACCTTAACTTGTTTCGAGGCGTTGGAGGTGTCAGACAAAATCACTGACTCACTCCATCCAAGTCAGCTTGACTTCACATGTATCAACAGCATCTTCAAATGGAAAGTGCTAGGATTGGCAAATCTTAACCGGATAATTCAAATATGAAAGAAAATTTGAAATAAAATCTTTCAAAAGTTCAAAAATAAAGAAGTGTGGTAACAAATTTATCTTCCCCGTCTAAAATTGCTGCACAACGGTGCTGTATTTATGAGCTAAAATGACCCCGTCAGCACATCTGGACAATTGTTGACATCTCCGTTGGAGAGTTGGAGATATTTCGCGGACTGAGGATCCGAATGTTCTGACAGTGCGATTTTCATCGCGAAAAGATTATCTGTCGTCATAGTTACAACTAAATTCAATTATACCGATATTACTTTTCATTCTCATGCTAACAAATCTCCACTCTATGTGGTCCTGAAGTTGTTGAATACGATCTTTACTTCTTCTATAGTGTCGACCAATATTTTGTTACTTTTGGGCCTTTTTACTGAGTTGCATTTTTGGCCCTAAATATACCCAAACTATTAACGTCTTGGAGCTCTTCTGGGCACGTGTTCAAACAGTAGCGATAACTATTTTCGGAAAGATTATCTTCAGACGTAGGAACACGTGCAGGTAGAAATGGAAACAGCCATGGAGTACCATGATATTATGTGGATCAGTAAAATGACAAATAAGAATCATAACAGGTACTCATCAGTTACTTACATTCCCAGTTTTGTTCCTTCAAACGTATGCATCGAACTGACCTCTGTCGACCGTTTTATTATGTGTATTATTTCCGTACGTTACCCATAAGAATGCTCAGATCTTCACTGGTTTATGAACTTAGAGCACAGTACTGACATCAGTTGGTTGTTGCCATAGCATGTGATAAAAGTATCGTTTACTTTGATAACCTAACGGTTTGTGCTTACAACAATGTACCCAACAATTCATTGTGCAATATAAGACACAGTATTTCTTTGTACTTCTATATAAATCAGGTTCCGAACGGACGGACATTTTTATGTACTACTTTCGAATTACGACCTCGCTCACCAACCGATCGATGGTCCTACTTAGAAATCGAGATCGACCAGCCGGGTACAGTGGATTATGTTGCTCCATTCACGATTATCACACACGAACGAGGTGAGCTTCCGTTCAGTGCCTATGACCGACATATCCACACCGTCCTCCCGGCAAACACCGTGGTTTCTATTTATTTCTCCAAATCCGTCACAGCACGATTAAACACCGCACGGAATCCGTGTCACGAAGGTGCAGATGCGAAATCTCTAGCCGGACATCACGCTGAATCCAGGCCGGAAATGTTAAGCTCAGATACACAATATGCGGAAAGCTTGGCAGATAACACAGTTGACGGTGAGAAACAGTTTATCGATCCACTGGAACCAAATGTGAGCCAGTCGCCTGAAGAATTAGACGAGTCAAAATGGCATGTGGATATGCTGGACCGATTACACTTTAACATGTCTGGGATTACGCAGGTTACGAAACGCAGGACATTCCTGGCACGCAGGCAATCCACGAAATCACAAATAGTCAGTTTGTTTGGTACAACGTTTCTGTACAGTCGCGAAGCTTGCGGATGGGCGGAATGTTGTCGCAAGGTGGCTCAGGTTTGCAAGTGTATATGCAACATAAATACCCTAGTTCATAACACAGAAGTGTGTAAAGCCGGACCGGTTTGTGAAATTGCAGAATGTCGAGAGAAACAGATTTCCTACACGGTCTGCCCTCTACCATGTATAATGACCAAGTTTATTAAGCATAACGAAATTCGTGTGTCCGGTGCTGAGTTGAATATGTCTATCGGGTTGAGCAAACTGAAGTTAGTCCGTAGCGAGGCAGTTCAAGTGGCCACCGAGGAAGAAATTTTCTCATTAGCCAAACTCTTCTCTGAAGTCGGTGGTTTATGTTCACTGTTCATTGGGTTTAGTTGCATTTTTGTGTTCGAGTTGCTTGAAGCTCTTATACTCATGCATAAAAATAATAAGAGCGATAAACGAACTGATAAAGCGAGGAATATGACACAAAAAATTAGCATGGTTGACAAGGAATCTACTGTTTTTCAAAACCTTACGGTTCGCTCCGAACAACTCAGCATAGAAAACACGGAATCTACTGCGAAAGAAAACGGGAAAATAATAGAAACCCCGCGTGTTTCCTATCTCAAAGATCCCGAGCAACTCTCGTATGGAGATGAAAGTTCTGAGTCAACATTACGTCAAAAACAGATAAACACTTCACACGAGATGCACAGTTTATTGGTTACAGATAATCCGTTCACCACTGATGACGCTGTTTCCTGCAACGACACTGATACGGACACTCCCTCAAAAATGGTCCACACGAAAGTCATGGCTATCGGAACGTGCGGCAGACCTATTTGGGAGGAAGACGTTCTTGTATTTCCTATATCATTAAACCCATCTGACTGTTTACCGGATAGAATGAGTGCTTCTGTACAGACAGTGTCAAATCCGATATCCAGGTCCACTAAAATACTTGCAGGACATAGGCCAACACGTAAGTTCAACACAAATTTTTTCTCCGGTTGTGTGCTCATGTTGTTATCAAATCTGGATGGCTGTTTCATAGAAGTCAGCAGTTGATTTGTGTTTCACCACACTGGTCTCATTTTTCCACAGAAAACAGTTGTCGTCTTTGGACTGCGCAACATAAAAAACATTTTCACATTACAAACAAACCAAATATGTATGTTTTGAATATCTACAAGTTATATCAAATAGAGTAATTTCAGTGTAAATCACTAATGTGGTCCACGTATTCAATTCTTTTAAAGTTACAACAACAGAGAGATCATCAACTACATTGCGTGCCAATCTAAATCCTGACTATTATTACTGATCACGTCTAAGGAATTCAGTTATTTTACCAATTGGGATATATTTGATCACAGCCTTCAGGGTTCGATAGGCATTCTGGCATGCCCACCTCGGAGTGAAAACGTATTAATGCAACACACTCATGTCAGCCAATATGCTGATCGTTATGTGGAACAGTTTTTTGATTACAGATAAGTAATCGCAATTTTGTCGACAGCAAATGAACTTCCTACATGTCTGAATGCGGCTTTCGCTTCCACACATATACTTCGGCAGAACCCTTTCTAAAATATGCTCCGTACTTGTTACGGCTCATGATCAGTGCATATGCTTTCCGATGCCGGAACTTGTAGTTTACCGAACAGTGTCTTAAGATAGCTGAACACAACATAGGTAACATATTTAAACGCCCAATCATGTTAGCGTGTTAGTGATACCGAGGTTGACTGATCACCCTCGGAGGTGAGATAGTAACCGTTCTGTCTATTCCCGCCAGTAACCTCACGAATCCTAGTCGAACTGAAACTGTGGAAACCATTAAGCGTGTTGAAGAATGTATCGTTAACACCTTTGATCAACTTTTAAACCACATTTCAAAATGTGACGGGTAATAAGTCTATGTGATAACGATTTTTCCCAAACAAATATTTTATAACTGGGTTCGGATATTATCTTTGTGTACCGTTGAACTTGAAATGACACATTCGGAACACAATGTAGCTTAAAGTCAAACCAAGTTGCACTTTGACAAAAAGAAAGAATCTTGTTTTAAAATAAACGACAATCCGTCAGGTTAAACATGGCTGATTTGTGTGGGCAATCGCTTATCTTCATTAATGTAATTAGCCGGCTGTGTAATCTTTTAAGCGGCCAACCTTGAACCAACATCAAGAGTGAAAAATTGAAGTAACAGTTTGATGCTGTGACCAGTGCAGATAAGTAAATTTTCTTAATCGGCAAGGAGGTGAAGTTTTCGGAAAACAAAATGACGCGAGAGATAGCAGACTTCCTTGATACGGCTTTTTCGTCTGCGTGGTACTTGGTGACCAGTTCTATTGAAGAATTCCACCGGTTTTATCAAATTGTTGTCTTCGGATATCTTTTGCTGATAAGCTCATGTTTGTGTTTAACTTCACGTTTTGTTTTCATTCACGTTGGAAATTGTTCATTGTTATGAATCGTTCAACGAAGGTTGTTGCACAATCAACACGGAAAAGAAAGAGCTAATAACCGACATTCCTCTCCCCTACACAAGTCTGAAAATGTCAAATTGAATGTAATCCTATATGTTTAATGAATTCTGCAGCAATTTTCACTGAGTTTTAATGTGCTAATGAATATGTCTGCACGTGCTCCACGTGACCTGACAGCTAAGACGTAATGATGTTCTTTTTGGTATAACTCAACAGGATAGTGATGATGATTTAACTAGCATTCTCATCGTCGTGCTTAAACACATTCAATTATTTCTATCCCTAGTATGTTCAACCGAGGCATTGCTCGCGCTAATACGGGAGAATCGTGTGAGATTTCGACTGATGTAAGTTACGGGTACTCATATGCTCAATTAATTTGTATCTTATTTCAGTTCAAATGGTATAACTTAATGAAACACGATAGTGACAGAACAAACAAAATCTTTAAACGATTACAATCGTGACGACTTAGAATTCCTGTCTTTCAGTTTGAGAAAACGATCATCCGAATAGATCTCAATCGAAAGATGCGACAGTTAAAGCATCTAAATACTAAATGGTGGGAAAGTGAAAGAACTTCAGTTCCATAATTTTTTCTACACGAGCCAATTCACTCATATAGCATCATTTACAGTGCACTTATCCAACATTTCCGATAAACATTTCTCACCCAATATTAAATACTGATCAGACTATACCCTTCTTTCCCAATGGCTTCGCCTGTCCAAACCCGAAGCTCGGCAGCTTTTGTACAGAAGAACAGACCAAATATGCACAAACAAAAACGTATAAGATAGCCAGTTCGGCTCTCTTAGCTAGCAAAGCTATTAGGGTTGATGTAACTTAAAAAGCCACGGTAGCTTGACCACAATCTCCCAGTGTTAGAGACGACCGAGATCTAACTGTTTAGCACAAAGCAGCACGCATAATAAAAAAATTCATTGGAAACTCGGACGATGACGATTGTTTCGTCGGCGACATCTCTGACTAAACTTTTATTTAAACATAGCAGTAAGAAGACGGACACAAGTAGATGCCAGCATTTCGTATTGCCACTTCAGTACCAAATAACAGTAAATAGGAATCTACGTAAATATTTCAAAACTTCCTATTGGATCATAGAACAAGAAGTATAGCAAACACGTTTTCGGTTAAATCTGTGGGATACATTTCAGTTCGTAAATACAGTTGTGACATTCGCATCAGCGATGAAATCACGTATTCTGTTGATGTTATCTCCCTGTTTACTAATGTGCCACAGGTAGGAGGAGCAGATTACTTGAGCGATTTTATTGAAAACGACATTTCGATCGGCTTGTCCACAGCGTACCTGAAAGAACTGTATCCAAAATCCACTCACAATGTGCGGTTTATTTCCTATGTTGTCATCTATAGATATATTGACGGGGTGGTAATGAGATCACCAATAAGACCACTGCTGATAGACATTTTCATGGGCACGCTGGAACGAACAGTGCTCAGCACTGTTATCAGTTAAATGTATTTCTGCAGTTGTTATGTTGATGATATACTGGTTATCACAGATTCGCCCATCAGCAGAAGGACTTCAGCCGCGCACATCCACTGATAAGTTTCACCTCAGAACCCAAGTCAGATGAGACTTCCATTGACGTCTCTCTCAACAAAAGGACTGAGGGGAGGTTGAAACGCTCCATTTATCGTAAGACTATTAGATCACACCAGTAAAACAACCTTTGTAGTTTTACTGTCTTAAAATACAAACAAAACATCGTCAAATGTTTGGTGAATGAAGCCAAAAATAATCTGCTCAGCAGAGGCTTTGGAACACGAGCTGCAGATTGTAACCCGTACTCTACAAGAGAATGGCTACCCTGACAACTTCGTGACCGAACATGTGAAAGCAGTCCATGTATTCGTTTAGAGTCAAGAAATTGATAAAAAGGTCGTGTTCATGCGATTACCGTACAAAGGAGATACGTTGGCTGAATCACTGACCAGCCGACTTACTAGTTCGTTTGGGAGAACGTTCAACGCAGCCAAACTGATTATCTTATTCACCAAATCATCACTGATTACTCTAAATCTGAAAGACAAACTGTCGGTCTACAACTCATCTGTGATAACTTACTCGTTCGTTTGCAACTGTTCAGAAAACTGCGTGGGTAGCTCGACTCGGTAATTGTCTCGACGAAGCAGAGTACATCATTCAGTATAAATCGGAATAGGTGAAATGAGATCAGTCACCAGTGCCACTATAGGTCATCTGGCTGACAGTGGTCATCAGGTCAACCTCCAAACAGCTGCGTATAAACAAGCATGAGGCCATGATACTGTTCGTCCCAACGAAACATTATTGTCAATAGACTTCTTCCTGTTACTAATAACTCTAACTTAAGTCAGTAATGCGTCAGAAATTGAGTATTTGTTGGAACAATGATAAGATATTCATTCATATTCTTTCATACGTGTAAACAGTGAAGCAAATTTTGACTAGTTACTGAAGCACCTATTGGTATGAAATCTCTCTTGAAAAGGTTAAACTTGCCATACCACAGCCAATTCGATAAACGGCATCAAAATGACAATACGGTCACCCAAAATGATTATATTTTAAAGTGTTCGGTTATTTTATTCCCACAGATTGGAGGAACCACCTGATGATTCTCACAACATTTTGGCAAACTAAGTAGGTTTGCATCGACAATCAGTAATTTTATCTTCAACCTTCTCACTGAAACAATTCTTTCCATTGTCGTTTGTTGTTTTATGCTCGGCTTACATTGTTTTCGTTAATTAGTCGTGTTACTTGAGAAATCAACCAAAATTGCTTTATTCATTCACAAAGTAAGAAACTTCCATGTATTTTATGAAATCTGGCTGCGAGCATGTAAACAGCGAAAGACCGGTGAATTCTGTTCATGACTGAACCAATGGTAACATGTTCAGTTTCATTTATTCAACATAATACATGCTATAATGCTTCCCCCTTGAACATTTCCAAAAATCAATATTTGAAATAAAATGAAACAGCAATTGCTTGCTTTTTGTTCATTATTTACTTTCGTTTATGGTTGACTAACTGAGGTCGTGAAGTAGCATGATAAATTATGAAAGAATGTCCAGACATACATTGTAAAAGTTGACACATGTAAACAGGCATTAAAGGAGATATTCTTTTTCAGATACGTCAGACTAGCTTTCGTATGAATAGCCCATCGCTCGACATTCGAATATCGTTTTGAGCGTAGGACCCGAAAAGTATGCTTCAAGGCCGCCTGTGAACCCAACGCTCGACCTGAGATTCAAACTGCGTTCCGATTGGTTGTGCCTTTAAGGACCAACGGCTCATTCGTCCAGTTACATAAGAATGACGTTGCCGTTTATAAATGTGACAATACAGTCTGCACTTCTCCGTAGTCACGTATTCTCTCTACCGTTGTGATGGTCTATAAGGCTTAATGTTGATTGCACCCGAATAGGAGCACAACAATATGTACCTACGGTTTGATAGCTGCGTGTTTCCATGCTTCGATATTGAGGAGTCCACATTGGATTTTCCTGGCAAACCATAACAACGGGTTGCCATAAATAGTATGTGTTCTCACTGGGGTCATTTAATCCTAAACAAAGATCCGAACTGCGCAAAAAAGTGGGAAGCCTGTAACCTCCTGTAGTCTAAGAACACCGTTTAGCATCAAGATTTCCACAGCTTAAAGCCGACCAAGAAAACAAATAGGAATTAGAATTAACGTGACATCTATAGAATCCCTTTCGTGTTTATTTTATTCTTACAATTCTTTCATTGTCCAAGGTTCATAAATTACTCATGCGACGTCAACACTAATGAAGACGAACCCGTTTAACTGACACCATTTAACGCCTTCGACAATTTGTTCGTGTCACAATGACGACACCTAGGTACTCGTTGAGGTGATCTTATCTTCTGTTATCAGCAGCTAACTGAAACGCTTTGAAATACGTCGAAACAACGACTGAGATAGTGCGACGTGTGGTTAATGGAGTCTTTTTAGTTAGCATACGTCAGCTATGACTGACGATATTCGTAGTTGAAAGATGCTCATCGGCTATTGCTCTGTTTCAGTGAATGTGATTCGATTACTTCATTGGATCACTCACGTTTCTGGCAACTAGCCGGATAGTAGTCGGTCACGTTATGCAAACCACGTCCAAGTGGACGTGGAATGAAATTTGTTTAGTGGCAGTCGTCTTACTACGTTTAGAAAGCCACCACAAAAAGTCCACCATGGTTCTACCAATGAGGCGTCCACAACAATTGTTGTTCATGCGATTCAGTATTTCTGTCACCGACTCACATGACTGTCATTGTTATACTGACTTTATTATGAAGCGCTCACACGACCGGAGTTGAATTATTCAACTGGGTCACGCAGCTTTCGGCACTTATTCCTGTTTTCGACAACTGCCCGTCGAGTACCACTATTTTGATTCAGATCTAACGAACCATTTTAATATTAGACTTTCCGGGTGATAGCTCCAATGGACGGGGAAGGTACAGAGCGGGCCTTTCCGAACGCATAATAGGTAGGTTGAAGAATGTGTGGATTACAACCGAAAGCAGGTGGTAGTTGGCACAAACTCCTGACTGGTTCTTACGATTACAGTGGATAGTTCATCTGCCACTTGATTGGTGTTGGATAAGTATCATCGGTTACAGGGACTTTGTAGGCACACTGTTATGAAGCTAGTGGCAACGATAAAATAAAAACATCAGAGTTGTGTGTCTACACAAAGTTCGGTCATTAATTCCAACCCGCAAAGAAACTACCCTGAGTAGAATTACTAGGCGTTGGGTGTAACTTACATGTTTGTCAGCTTAAGTTAATTGAAGCATCAGTTAAATTGTGGTATCTGACTCTGGTATGGGGAACATGAAATCAGTCAATCTTTATATGACATTCGTGCCTTCCGCCATACAGGACGACAAAGTTCTACGTGTTCATTGTAACTTCTCCGGACGAATAGAATGAATGAACTAGTAATGGTTGGCAAAAGTTTTACTAAAACATTTCATCTCAATATTTCACCTGTTGTACTGGAACAACATGGGTTTTTTGGATGATACCTTGAACTGTTTTGTTAAAATGGTTGCTCAGTTGTCCAATGTAACAGTTGGAATTCATTCCCATTTCTTGGAGGAAATTTTATCAAATCAAACTTTCTCTTGTACCTATTCGAATTTCCCTCAAGTGAACAGCTAAAACAGACACAATGTCAGCCTGCGCTCGGAGGTCTTAGAGTACTACTTAAACTGCATGCAACAGCATGTTCATCAATTACCAAATAATCAAAAGTCTATGATGTATGAGAGGGGTATTTGAGGCACTAGCAAGCCGAATACAAGGATCCAACCAACCCTTTCAAGTACAGCTGAATAATTTTAATTTATCAACTACGGAAAACTTAACAGATCCAAAGAAGAAATGGACTCAACTTCCTGTTAGAGCTCACCGCTGTTGACCACACCTATTCAAGTCAAAGATATTTCAGTCCCTGAGCTATATACATTGCTACTTCAGAGATCCTGTACAAAACGTGACCGTATCATCGCAAGGGTGGTTTCGTCGTAGTCGTCCCCATGTGAAAAAGTGGATGGAAAAATCCATGACAAACTGCCTCGTCGTAGAACGTTGGAGCATGTCCACGTTTTTCTCACACAAATTGATATTTTAGAATCATCAATCCTCAGTAAACTGGTGAAGAAATTTGGAAAACTGACTGTCACAGTAAACCATACAAGATCATTATGGTACGTGGTCTACATTTGGCTTACTTCGGTTTTGCACCGTAGTTACAATACGATGTTTTCGGCACATTCCCCATAAATGTATCAATATCAACCTGGTTAGAGTTATTCCTCTTTATCCTGTTAAGCCAGCACGTCCCTGAGAGTCTCAGTCAAGTTTGGATCAAAGGAACACCGGAGTAGTTATTTTAACAAATAAACTTTGAACATGAGAAACCACTTAGCTGTAATGAAAAATCGCACGAGCAAACGGTGATAATGATGACAAAGATAAAAGCTATCTTACGACTGCCGCTCAAACGAGATAATTCTACTACGTCAATCCAACACAGACTGAAGGCCGCTGTATTACGGACGTATAAGACCGTAAAGGTCATGTTAACTTACAACACAAAACAGATCCCAATTCCATCTCTAAAACCTCAGGTACCTCCGTTAGCCGGTTCCCATACTATTTACCTGTCTTTGTATAGTTGCCAGATCGACTACATTGGTATGACGGAGAGGCAGTTGTAGTTTAGGATTTCGGAACACATCCCAGCGTGAGTGAGGAAACATGTGGCGCAGATACAATCAGATACCCATTTGTGCGTCTAGCAACCAATACACACCACCGGCATCAGCGATCGCTCGTCATCTCCTGAAGGGCCATCACCAAATGGATCCCACGCAGGCATTCAGTTGTTTGCGCAACTGATAAGCCGCGGTTGTTAAGATATGCTGAAGCAGTTGCTCTAACACGTTCGTCCACCTATGTGTGTGCGCAGAAAGTACTCTTTTGTTAGTTTGCTACTCCCATGGTAACGATGCTATCGACTGATTAGCAAATAGATCCGCCGTATATAACTCATGTATGTTTGGTTTCACATTTGACCTCCGTTTTCCGCTTTTTAATCTCAGGTTCTGTAGCACTTATTAGATAATATGCAGAGAAGTTTGTCAGGTCACAAATCGTGTGCACTTACGTTTTTGACTCCTTTATTAAAACAGGTCTGCTCAAAACTAATGTCACACCGGAAGAATATGTTGAAAAGAGGGTTGTGCACCAGCAGCCCCCTTGTTAGCATTCATCTCAATTATCCGGTCATGTGGTTCAAGTAGCTTACGACGAACGGCTCTAGAACAAATTCAATGCATGAACCGCAGTAGGAGTACTGTTGTTATTTAGCTTGATGTGTCCGTACCTGTATGTCACAGCTTCACTGTAAATACAGCGCATTTTTTTAGCGGACTATTACCCCCACTTTGTTATAACAACTTGTTATGGTAATATTTCAATCTGTTTGTCAAAATGCCTTCCTTGAGAATTTCTAACATCACGTCAACCAATCGTGTTGAAGACAAAGTTAAAGACAATAGAGAATGAGAGAGGTTAACGGAAGATCATTATTTACACAAAACATGATACAACGTCCTTTTGGTGAGCAACTTCTTTTGAAAAAAAAACATCAAATATTTCGAAGCCATATTTGCCTGTTCGCTGAACAGGCCATCTGGTCCGAATTTAATTGTGAGTTGGCACCGGATTACACTTTCTCATCGGACAAGGAAATTGTGTACAGCCAACCGCCTGGAGTGTGAAGAGGAGGTCCTGAGGAGTGTTCTGTTTGCAAATGGTTACCCGGCTAAATTTGTTGAATTTCACTTCAAGGAGCGAGTGACCAACTCTTAACCATGATTACTGCAGAAGAAATAGTTCTTCAAAAATTTTCCTTACACACGAGAGCACAATACTAATGATGTAAGTCGGAAGACGGAATCTTTTATCGATCACACTTATGTCACAGTGGAATTGCGTTTGTCACTCCTCACTCGCAGGAGTAGTTTTTACTGCTGTGATCTTTTCTTCTGAGAACACTCTGTCTAGCATATCACTTACCAGTCCACCTGCGGTGGATGCGACGCATACAATGGAAAGATGGGCGGAAAGCTTTGTGTGAGGAAGACGGAGCATATCCTCAAATGGCTGCTGCAAACAATGACTTCACTTAGACTCGACAGGTGTTAGAAATAACAAATCGGTTATTAGGTCATAGTTCAAATGCAACAAGAAATAGCTAGTGGTAATTCAGGTCAAAGCTGTTACGTAGGGCAATGGTGTGGGCTATAGATAAAATACTACGACCTAACACTAACTACATATAACAAAAGAAGGGTACACAGTTGAGTAATAAGGTGTATAACACAAATAGGCATAAACAGAAAAATAATTAGAACATAGACAATAATTGATAACAGTGTGGATAGCAATATCCAGGTGTATGCTGTGTGTTGGCAGTGTTGTAGGGATAGGATCACGTGGATGCGATGTGGAGCGGTGCAGTTGTGATGTAGTTCACGTCCTCATGTCCGTTGACTGGGCGTTGCGAACTTGCTCAGCGTCCGAGACAAGGCGTCAGAAGTTGTGTTCTTGCGAGTTTACTCGCCTTCATGTGCGTGCATTACGTGCCTGTAGGTTAACGCGCGTGTGTGTGTGCCGGTGGCCTTGCCTCTCGCAATGTTGAGGGGACAATGTGTCACTGTCTGTCGGGTGATTGAAGGTGACCTACGTTTAGTGGAGCCTGCGCGTGCAGAGTGGACAGGGCCTGATTGAATCACGCGCTGGCCTGTGGAGCACGTGATGTGTGAGAATAGGCCAGGGATACGTGAGTGAGTGAGACAGTTAACGTGTAGTCTCCTGACCGGATGTGGGGCGAATGGAAGGTTAGGATCGAGCCATCGGTTTTACCTCGGGATGCTGAACCGTTACGTTCATAATCACGTTAGATGTCAGTCAACAAACATACTAATAATTCCACGAGGTTTCAATAAGATTTCTCGGCGTCTGTTACTTTATCAAACATTTTTTAAGTGAAAATAAAGTTCGAACTACTCAATTCAATTGCTATAAATATCGATTGTTTCAGCGTTCTTTTCGCTCGACACTGTACCACTTGACACAATCCTACACGAAACAAGCCTTAGTCATTGTGAAGTTTATTTTCTCCCGAATGGAGGTTTGAAATCTTGGTGGTTCTATCAGCAATCCTCCCTGATGTTTGCCTTAGGTTCCCAGCTCACATAACGAGAGTCGTTCATTACCATAAGCTGTACAATGCTAAGTCTGCGCTGGATGTCGTTAAACTACCAGATTAAGGAAGATCCGTCTCGGTAACTAGAATCGAATCCGTGGCCGTGTGTGAATGATGGGCGTTACTTACGTTTGATTGCTGAGTGCGTCAATGCTATTACAGCCATTCTCTCAGAAGAAAATCGGTTTGAGCAATATGTCCTAGCCCGGAAAGTTCAGTGCACAGAATTTCAAACCGTAAGTTAGAAGGTGTCTATTTAAAGTAGTTTTTACTTCACGTACACCACAATGACAACAACATCAGCGATAGCACATCAATAAACCCGACTAACCCCGATGATCCATTGGGCCAAACTGGACGGTGTGGTCACCACACCGATAGAGTCACTCATGCCAGACAGGCCAATAGGTAGAGGTCTGGCAAACCAGTCTCCTGGTCCTCCAGGTTGGGGGTTGGAAGAAGGTCGGCAACTTTTTCCGAAAAATGTACCAGTTCTGGTGCACGACCACCCACCCGCTGCCTTGCGGTATAGGCTTTTCAGCCAAAGGCTTTGGTTGAGAACCCTAATCGTTCTCCTATCTATAGGTCTGGGCGCCCTGACAGTATCTCAGCCCACACACAACCATGAATAATGATAACACAAGTAATTCCACACTGCATCGGCCGTCTCGCAATATGAACCGGGTCGCCCTATCTGCTGGATACAACAGGGTGGATAGGCGAAAACATGCTACTGCTGACCCCTCCTCCACTGTCCTATCCAATTTAGTTCTCAGGCCCCACCTACCTCCATTTCTGATAGTTACTCCACAGGTCCCATAACAGATGTATCTAATCGTGGTAACACTTAGCCGGTAAGTCCCGTCTCTTGCCGTTTGGCTCCATACCTCCCTGGTCCCATGCTAAGACCTAGAATTCGAATTAATATAGGTGTCTTCAACCTTCACACCCTAAAACAGATAGGTCAGCAGGCCGCCCTTGAAAAAACGTTAGACTCATTGCATATCAATATCTGCTGTATTTCGGGAACTAGAATCCAGGATAATAGTCAGCGTACGAAACTAACATCACCCGCATTGTCTACCCGATACTGGTTATACACTTCGGGTGACTCCACAGCCGCTGTTACAGGTTAGGCCGGAGTATGTATAGTCCTTAGCTCGACGGGCTCAGCCTCATTGATAGATTGGATTCCTGTTAACAGTAGAATTTGTGCTGTCTGCTTGGCAGGTTCTGTTAAGGCCAGCTCTAGACGCAAGACTATCAGGAATTCATTCATTGTGTCTGCTTATGCTCCTACTGACTGTAGTGACGTCGGCGTCAAGGAGGCATTTTACTCGGATCTGGCCGCTCTCCTTCGGTCGACACTTTGCTCTGATATGGTCGTTCTGGTGAGAGATATGAATGCTCAGGTCGGCCGCCTTGGTGAGGCCGAATCCCGTTTAGGCGGTAGGTTTAGGATAGCGTCACATCGATCAGATGATGGCGGGTGATTGTTTCTGTGTGCTCAGCATAAACTGTTTTTAGCCAGCACTAGTTTTAGACATCGTGCATGTCATTGCTATACTTGGCGCCCGCCTGCTCCGAATCAGGCCTGGTCTCAAATAGACCATATAGCTGTTAGTTATAGGTAGTGTGGTTGCACTCAAGACTGTCGTTCTTACTGGAGCACGTACCTGAACTCAAATCATGCATTGTTATGTTGTCGTTTGTTCTTACTTTTGTTGGTCAACGACCCCACCAACAACGACTGGCTGTTGAGAAATTGACTTTACTATCGGTAAAACATAAGTACCAAACCAGCTTAGAAAGCTGTCTTAGTGATACTCACTCCGAAGATCCTAATAACTGCTGGACACAAATCTCACAGGCTATTCAGAAAGCAGGTACTATAGCATACGGAGCAGGGGTACATTGGATTTCAGATAAACCTCTGGAGTTGTTAGAAGCCAGACGGAAGTTTCCTCCTGGTAATTCACATAACAAGTCTAGAAAAGATATCCGTAGGGAAACGAAACGTAGCCTAAAGGCTGATCGTGAGGCTTGGTTAGTGGAAAAAGTCGGGGAAATGGAAACCGCCTTTGCTTCATGAAACATCGGCAAACTCTTTAAGCTGATCCGTGCTACTGGTCCCAGGCGACCGTCTGTCAGTGAAGTTATCAGCGAGGCAAATGGCACACTCATCTATAATATGTCCAGAAGGTTAGAACGTTGGACGGAACACTTTTAGGGTCAATTTAGCTGACCTCCTGCTTCCATTGTGTTGCCGCCACAAACTTGTGATGTATCACTCTGGTCGGTAGATTTAGAATCACCCACTGAGACTGAGATTCACAATTGCATTTCGGCTCTCAAACGTAATAGGGCTGCTGGTCCAGATGATCTCGTGCAAGCACTTTTTAAAGAAGATGAAGAGGTGTTAGTTGAGGCCTTGGCTCAGGTGTTTCAACTTGTGTGCACAACGGAGACCATCCCTCCGTGCTGGGGTTACGCGATAAAAGTTCCTGTGTGTTGTATTCAAGAACGACGGAAAATACCAGTAGTAAGTAAGCTTTATTAAAGCTACCGTTTCAAGTAACGTTACGGAAAACTCTCAGTCCACACGGCCCAGGCAGCCGATGCCCGCATTTGTTATCAATCGCTTGAAGGTCAGAGCAATCTGATTGGCCGACTGCATGGCTCACTTGCATTCGATTGGACACAACACTGTGTGCAAGAAAGGTATCAGGAGCACTTGCGCAAACCGTAGGGGAAGTAGTTTGACCCCAGTCATTTCAATGGTTCTGGCATCCGTTATACTTTATCGACTCTGCAGTTCAGGAGGTAAACATTAGAGAAGAACGGGCAAGGTTTCACCCTGAGCGGGGATGTATAGATCACATTTTTACCCTTTGTCAAATTTTGGAGCAGCGTCATGTGTACCGCTTGCCAACAGTCGCAGTATTTCCCGACTATAAAGGTGCGTTTAATTTGGTGGATCGACCTACCCTTTTAGAGTAGCTTAAACGCAGGGGTTTACCGACCAAGTATGTGAACATTTTGTTGGCACTTTATTCCCATAGTTAAGCTATGGTTGGGGTTTACAGTGAACCAGCACCATGAACGACGTACTTCAGGGCTGTCCTCTTTTACCATTTTTGTTCTATTTTGTCATAAATGAAATAATGGAGGACTGTCTGCGGCACTCAGATGATGCCGGCGTTGGCCTCCTACCTGGTGAATTACTGATCTTGATTATACTGACGACAGGATGTTGCTATTTGACGACTTTCTTGCAACACGCACAGTACTATACGCTATTTTACACTTTGCTAAATGCTTCGAAATACGCTTTGCAGCATCAAAATGCAAAGTGCTTTTGCAAGATTGCTGTAATTACGTAGATTTAATTTTAGATAATGAAATCACGGAGGTTGTTGACCGGTTTGTATATCTGGGAAGCTGCATCAGCTGCGCCGGCAAAGGTGTAGGGAATGAAATACAAGCGCGTATCTTGAAAGCTAATCTCAGGAAACTGGGGTGACACAGAAGTATTTCTTTAAAGCGTAAAGGTCGAGTATATCAGACAACAATGAGGGTTGTATTGCTTTACGGCAACGAAACCCGGCCGCTTAGGATAGTGGACGTGAACCGTCTTCAGATATTTGACCACTAATGTCTGCGTTCAATCGCTCGTATCGGGTGGCACCAGCGAATGAACAACGAGGAGGTTAGGAAGCGGGTGTTTGGCACTGATTGTCAAACGAGTTCTTTTATTCAGTCACTACATTTACACAGACTTAAGTGGTTACGCCTTGTACTAAAGATGCCAGTTAGTCGTCTGCCACACCGAGCACGGTTTGCTGACGCTGTGGCCGATTGGCGTAAGGTGCGAGGTGGACAGATGACGACCTGGTGTAGACAAATGAAATCGTTCACGAAGGGGTTGGTCACTGCAGATCGGAATCGTCTCTCTGGCTGGATCTCTTACGATTCACAGAGTTGGTGACTGGTGGCGTTAGATGAGATGGTGGACAGTCGAGTTCAATGACGTGAATGTTGTCGTTACTTGGCCGAGTTGTTTGCGAAGTGAGTGCACTTAATGACGTGAGGTGGTGAAAGCCGTAAAGAAACTGTCTTGCTGATGACGCCTTACTTTCACTTACAGATCTGTTGTTTGTTTGCAAGGTGTAGCGCCTTGACGTTGTATGTTTGAATATAGACGTAGCTATTTTTAGTGATTAGGTCCCCTCTCCTCTCCCTTTTTTCTCTCTTCCTGAACAGGCTTTGTTTCTTCTTCTTCGTCGTTGTGTGACAGTTAAGCATCACTGTGAACCACTGATGTATTGGTGTCTATGATGATGGTGATGATGATGATGATGATGATGATGATGATGATGATGATGATGATGATGATGATGATGATGATAATGATGGGGAAACCCGACTAACGTCCATCTCCCGTGATATACCTGATCGTAAACCGTTTAATTTGTGGTACCCCAGCTCGGAGTTAAACCCAACCTGCAATGGATACACTACTGTAACGGTGCTTGATTTTGCACAGCTCATCCTCAACAACTGAGCATAACAAAGTAAATTTGTCTGTCACCTGCAAGCAACTAAGTGGAACTCATGGTCATATGAAGTATAAACCAGAATATTAGAATAAATGCTACCAAGTATAGTGGCCTGATGCTGATATTAAAAGTGTAACAAAAGTGGGGTGACCACAAGGTCTACGTAACAAACACCACATCCAATTACATGCGCTACGGTAGTCCTTATATCAATCGCACAGTAACCTGGTCAACCACGGATATATTTGTGAATAGGACTAACTACGCCAAATCATGCAACATAAGTGACACAGCGTTAAGTCGTCTACGTTCGTCTAATAGCAAAATACAGACGGAATATATCAGTGGGAAAGTGTTTATTTTCGTATTCCGACATGTTTAGAACGATACTGATTACAGTTGTTTGCAAACAGTTTTTGCAGTATGGATAAAGAAGTTCTGACTTACATACGGGTACGTTCTATTTCAACATAAAAGTCAAACTGATCGACTGCTTTGGCGGACATTTGCTTAAAAAGCAACCTAGAAGTCATTTTTGGCACAAACCATTCTACAGATAATTTTTATGGTTAGTCGAAACCCTTAAGAATAGTACCACATATATCTTCGCTAACGGTCAAGCTATAACTGCCGCAAAGTTCCTGTGTAACCTCAACAGACTTTTGTAATGCAGTTGTTTGTGTAACGTGCGGTCGAAACCAACAAGTTCATACGGATTGAATTTGAGTTGTTTAACGGGGCGTGCTGCTATGTTATTGGTGCCGGCTTAGTTTTCGTTTAAGTCGTGTGCATCGCTTGCTGGACCCTTGATCCATGCTTGTTGGTGTTGTTTCTTTACACAGGACTGTTGTTAGAACCCTTACTCCAGAATAACCCTGTCCTCCGACGTCTCCACGTTGTCCCAAGATTGACCCGCATGTTTCGGGATAATTAGAATACTGACGGCTATCTTGTATATTATATTTGTGGAAGCCTTAAACCCGGTAGATGTTGTTTATGCGGGTCAGTAACAGTGTACACAGACGTCTTACCCACGATTGAAAATGTTCTATTAACAGGTTTCAGACGTGCATGTCTTCACATTAACGGAATTCCCGTCAGACTTTAACATATTCTACTCGAGTTCAGTCCTTTAAGACAAGGTGGGTGACACAGGATTCGACATCCTGTTTTTAACTCATTTATGACGGTAGAAAGTAATGCGCTAATGTAATAAATTTAAGACAAATGGTTATCCAGTAGTGAAAGATTCCAATAACTGCAACACGCTTAGCTTTCACTATACTTAGCCGCTTGATTTGACTGTTATGACAATTGTGTAGAACCAGGTAGACATATAACGCGTGTGCTTATCGTTCAGTGCGTATTTAAGTTCCATATATAACTAGGTTTATGCCCTTTGGTTAACCAAACCACGGAGCAAACGGAAAGCAGTGCGTGTTTTATCATGTTCCATGTGAATATAGCGAAAAATAAATGCTGACCATTTGGTAACAAGAATCTGAAATGACTGGTAATTACCGTTATTAGGTGAATTGTCCTCATCACAGCCCTGAAACCCAGCGGGTTCGGTAACGACTTGACTGAGAACATAGACGTGAAACGATCAAATTTAGCTAAGATGACAATAGTTATTTTGGAATATTCGTAAATACTGGTGTTGTTTTGCATCCAGTCTATCCAAAGATGTGATATGCACATGGTTTTCTTTACAAACCTGATAACCAGAGTAGGAGGTCTGATAAAGATAGGAATTTATTTATATACGTGTTGACATAATCCAGTTTCTTGCTTTAATCTAAAACAACCTCGAAAGGTTGTACATAAATGTAAATGATATATTCAAAATAAGGTTTTGGATTTAGGTACAATTCCACAATCAATCGATGTGTTACACGTACAGCTCGCTAACGGTAGCTTTTTGAAATATGTCAAGAAACGACCATGCTGACTATTCAACCGGTGATTTCCAAGACTTCTGGATGCCTAAATGTAAACCTTGCAACAACAACAAGTTGACGATGAAGTCACATCAGTATATGCAATACATCTTTTGAACTGTCCAAGGTAATCACTCTTTCGTTGAAGCAGAGATTTAAAACGTTGTAGTAGAGAAACAATCATAGTATATTTCTCTGATATATAACGTCAGTGAACGTACTGTATCTATCTAGTGTTATCTGGACATTCTGGTTAGAGTGACAAACAGACACTTTCTGGACAATATCACAGTTTGTAAATAAATACCACGTATAAGGAGTACACAAACAGAACAAAGTGTCAGGAATTTAGTCCTGCAAAGAGAAGAAAGATCGAAATACTAAGATCAGTTTAGACAAATTATTCGGTGAAAGAGTTTATTGTATATTTCCACAGAATTTCGAAAACACGTCAGGAAAGCATCTCTTCCAAAAGAGTTACCAGAGAAGCGCTGTGTCAGAGATAAGCAAAACTGTACATTAAGAACAAAGATAAGTAGGAAGTTTTTCTCAAGCGCTGCCAGAACAAAACGGTGCACACTATAGTTTTACGCCGAAACATTACAAAAGTTTCTTTAGGTCGTCTATGAAAAGACCTATGTGAGCAAATGCATATATATATATATATATATCCGCATATATATCTGTATTTTACACACACACAAAAATAAGTTGATTGTAAGAAGAAAACTATGAAAAGGACATCAATCTACGTGTAAGGTTAGTTGATTGCTTTTGAACCCTACAAAACCCTATTGAATTTTGTTGTTGAAGTGTAGTTTTGATATTTCAGTCTATATGGTTCAAATAGAAACATCATACTCGAGTTCTCCTCTATTTTGAAGCTCATCAATCGGGTCTATCCTTACCCCGTTTGTGATTTACACTCCATTACGCATTCTTGTGGGCAGTCAGGTCTTCTACTGCGGTAACGCAGCATCCAAATATTAAATGTAGACATCTCGCTACACGCAATTCTGTGTAATGTCCAGGTCGTTTAAGTTCACACACAAACGACATTCATTCAATGGGTGGCATATTTGTCTTGTCACACATGTTGATCAGAACTCACATTAAGAATCACAGCGTCGAAAGAAAGTACTGCAGACTGCTCATTCACAAGCTGTCTCATTTCAGCCGGTGCGTTTGACGTGAAAAATAAATTCAACCAAACCAGATGCATGGTGATCTAGACGAATCAAGTGGATCGATAAACTGTAAAATATGAAGCAACCACCTTTTTACCACATCGGTAGCACAAAGGATTGCCTTCATACTTAATGGTGCACAGTGGTGGATACGACACCTTTACAGATTGAACCTTTACAGATTGAACTGCGTACGGTAACAAGAGCGTTATCACTTTATCGTAATGGTACTGATTTTTCAAAGGTGTTTTGGTTCACACAATCGATGAATACCGCCCTGTTAAGAAATGGAATGTGAATCGTAATCTAAAATCAGATGTGAGTTAATGTTTATACTTTATAATTCATTTGTGTCTTACATGAGATCAATAACAAAGTGATCAAAAGGGTTGTTGCATGAAAGCGTGACTCGAGCTTACAACGCAGCAGTGATAAGGACATGCAATAGTGACCAACTTTAGCATAAGCTAAATGCACGTCTGGGGTCTATTTTCGAAAGAGGTTGGCTAAAATAACCAGGGAAGTAGAAAAGCTGCAGTCATTTGTGAGCGATGTTCAGTTTATATCGGTGGGAAATGCTGATTCAAGTTGACTGGTCGGTATAGAACAGGCTGATCATTTTTTGTTACACAGCATAATAAATCAATATGGAAAAAACAGCAGTCTCGTGCTGTTTTTAACTAAATGGTGAACGTCCCGCAACTGCAGAAACAAATTAAACATGCAAACCAACGATCAATTCTAGAATCGGACAAGCCATCAAACGTGAATCAATGATTTTGTTACCATCAGACATAAGTACGCAAAATACTGCAATTGATGTTCACTTCCTGTTAACTACAATGTTCCTACCAGTTAGTAGTAATCAACTCGGCGACCTCTATTATCTCAACTTGAATGGGAAATTTAAACATGAGGTGGTTAATTGGAGTTACGTGGACAGTTACTGCTTCTTTCCCCCTACCCAAGCGATTAGCATACCTAAGAGTAAAGATGTCTAAGTCTTTACATACGACGATTCGGTCTTGCAGTCGTCGTAATGTTTAATACAGCTGTCTTGCGAAAACGTGGCCGGAGTTCGAACTTTGGTATTGACAAGGTTAAAAGCCACTGATGAGCTTAAGTTTGGGTGAAGCTTTAGTGTAGTGCATCTTTTAAAGGAGATGACTTGAAAATCTGTGGGACTGCGACAGTCTCAACCATTCCCAAGCCAAAATCCACTGTTACTCACTACGAGTAGGAATTAAATTAAATTTGTATGAGGCATTTGATATGTACGAGCAATTTGGGCAACATGTAAAAGTGAATATACCATAGCTTTTGTGTATGTTAATGTAATAGTGCCTAGTGTGAGGTCTTCGGCCCAGTAGTCAACATGATTGCCTCATGAAAATGAGGTTGGAATTCTAGTGTCGACCTTGGTAAGGATATTTATTACTGACGAGCTCCAACCAGAGCGAGACTCAAGTATAATGTTTCTTTTGGAAACGGGATAGCTAAAAGTACTTTGAACTGCCGATGGAACAAACAAACATCAGAGGTGTTCGAGGCATAGCTACCAAATTATTTTTAGAACTAGCAGGTTCTTGGCACAAAGTTAATCGGTTAACAGACCATTATCTATTCACAGACATGCAACTGTTCGCCGTAAACATAAAGTCTGAACAAAATGCTGCACTATCTTATCCATTAGTGTTTTTTACTTGGTTTTGTGCAAAACATGAACACTAGGTTTGATCTAAAACAAAGCTTTCCCTGTCATGACTATATCATCGGCTTGACAAACTACTCACAACAACAAACACTTCAGCAGATTCGCTTGCGAGTGTAAGGAGTGATTTGAAATTTTAACTGTTAACTGTAATTAATGTGTCTAACTGAATCCATAGCAGCCGCTGCACAGGAATAGAAATCTTGATGTAAACTAATATCTACCTCACAACATTCTAAAAAAAACTTAAACACGTCGTGAACAGAATAGGTGCTTATATTTCCTCTGATGAGTGTGCTGGGGTGCGCTGGTTGCGATGATCTGGGTGGTCACCTTATCCTCACTGGTAGGATTCTAACCTAACTTGTTCAGCTCTAGTTAAAACACTGCAGGTGGTGTAAAATCGAAAGGTCGCCGTGTTGATGCAATCAAATTAATAGTATTTTCTATAAATCTTGATTAACCCTCAATGAGATTGCGTTGATCAGACAATATCAACTGGACTTTTGTTTTTGAATCTCCCAGAAGCAAGTCATTTGTTCATATTGCAGTTGTACAAAGGATCTTAATAGTTTGCATCGTTCGGTTTGTATTTTCAAACTCGTCATATCTGGAAAGCTTTTTTTGTGCATTAATGATTAAACGAATTGAACGTTTGACAGTCTATGGGGCATTTTATTTCTTCGAAGTAATTCACGTCAAACTCTTTGTTTTCAGCCTTCTCAGCAGAATAAACTTTATCAACTCTGGGTTGAATTTGGCTCTAGCATCCCCAGTGAATTGTAACTTTGAAGGATGCAGTGACTTCCACTACTGACATGATAAACTGACGCACGATAAACTGTTAAGCTGGTAGCAGGTCACTTTTCGGAAGTGCGAAGAAACTGCAGTTTCTGTACGTCTTAAACAGGATAGAGGTAACCAAAACTTCAGAAACGAAACCAGGCTCTTCTTAGTTGTGTAGTATGCTCTATTTCTGTACCGTTGAATGAAGGTGTCAATAAAACTGTTAAAAACAGGCTGCATCCTCCGCTTTTCACAAGTGATAGTACTCTACTGGTTCCAGGCCAAGAATGTCAAGGCTCCACAGAAACATGGATGAATCGCTGCGGTAGCTAAACATCTACAGATAATATCGTGCGGCAAAATTACGTTTTGATTACAGAACTGCTAGTCGATGTCAGAAAAAAGACCTGAGTTACGATGTCGATTTTGAAGAACCTCGAAATGCATAAACTCCGGATTTGGATAGAATCCTACGCCCCACTGCCCTTAACTTGGTGGTCTTAGTTCAGTCGACTGGACGAACCAAGTCCGTCAAATAGACACACTGATCAAAATCGACCAGGTACTACTGTATGGCGCTGTTGGTCGTTATTCTGTTGTTGGGTCATACTGGGTGGTGTTCACTGACCTGTTCAGACGAGCGCCTGGATGTTCGGCTAATTCGTCTGGCTCCAGAGTGTATACACAAAACGAGGCTGCAAGAACAGGCGCTTCATCTTTTAGGCGTGAGCACCTAAACGGGTTGAACGTGAAAAAAGGAAACGCTTATATTAACTCCCAAACTGTTTGGGGAAACCTTGAAAAACGTAAACTTAAAATGAGGAATATAGTTGTAATGACGATTGTCTACGTTTGTTTCGGTCTACCTTCCAAATTATGAAGAGAAGAAATTGTCAAAACCTACCGATGAATCTGTCTTAATGCTTCCGATCTGAAACATGTACATCGGAACTTGGATGAATTCTTGGGGGTTCAGCATCCGTTTGTCATCACTCTGTAATATCCATCATTAATCCCGCCTTTGGAATTTGAAGGATG
Source organism: Paragonimus heterotremus (assembly GCA_013368495.1). NCBI lineage: Eukaryota > Metazoa > Platyhelminthes > Trematoda > Plagiorchiida > Troglotrematidae > Paragonimus > Paragonimus heterotremus. The sequence continues at coordinate 217,409 of LUCH01000045.1, read as the reverse complement.
TGCTAAACATTCATTTGAGGAAGATTGGCCCAAAACAATACACTCTTGAGAACTCGCTATGTGGTGCATTTGATGAGTCTGCTACTCATGCTTACGTTTTGTGACTTAGTTGGAACTAAGGTACAAAGCAATCTGTTTTCAAAACTGGAGACAGTGACTTCAGCGGTTCTGTTCAGGGTTTGGCGGAAGATATCTAGTCAGGTAGGTGCTCCGGCCAGACCAAAAAACCTGTGCAAACGACCTAAGTTATTGTGCACTACCCTATCAGACAACACTGATTGTTCTGGTATGACAGCAGTTACTCTTCAAAATCCGATTCTAAATTTTCTGACGGGCTAACCAATTCGTGTGAAATCCGCATATTATGAGAGTGTTAAAAGGCTACTACTGGGAGGTGATCTGTATCCAAGAAACTTGAAGGTTTCTTCTCCTGTTAAGGATTTGAATAAAGAAGAGAGCAGGCTGATATCCCACAATTTATATCCGGACAAATCTCACCACATACTTACAGATGCATATTACAAACCATCTGTTTATCAGTATGAAAAACGAACAAGATACCAGACAGGGTCAACTATGCGGGTGCACAATCATAGTCACTACCATGTTCGCGACAAACCTACAAACAGTTGTTTCTGAACTCACAACTTTGGGGTGTCAACAGCTTCTGCATAATGCAGTGTTCCCCTGTGTGACGTTGAGTAGGTAACACGAAATGCAGTCGTGAGATCACACTGATGTGTCATTTGGATAGAACGTGCAGCGAATTATCCGGTCTCCTTGTTTCGATGCACGGCTGTGAAATCACGCGCTTGTGACTTGTATTTTGACTCACTTCAGGATGTGCCCCATGACCCTGGTTCACAACTGGCGTTCAGTACTGCCTATGTGAACTGCTGTGCATATATATCGATATTCATGAATAACATTAGATTTGACTAAAACGTGTACCGACTGTTTCACACAGGGGGTTGCAGTCCGGTATATTCTGAACAGAATCAGTCCGAAGACCACACTGTATGTTTGCGCGATAGAACTAAACAGACGACGGTGAATTAGTCAGCACACATGCTCGCTCTTACGAGAAAAAAAATAATACCGGCCTTTTGGACAGTGTGTCGAGTCGAATTCCCACGTCAAGTAGTTGTTTAAATCTTGCATTTAGCTGTATGGTAATCTCTACAAAGAGCATAACCTCTTAAACAATGTCTTCAGTGCAAATACGTTTGGCTTAATCAAACAGAATGTGTACTAAATTTTATCTACAGGATCAGGGTACAAAGCTTTAAAAATGCTGGTACTGGTCTGCTCAAGTGCTCTCGCGTTGACCGCTTCGTTGAACCGAGTCATCCGTATTTCTCCTGATGCATATATCCGGAAATGGTAGACCGTTTTGATTCTGTCGACCCATACTGAAATGCCTGTTTGGGTGCAAAGAATCCATTCGATCAATTAAGCTTTGTTCTTACGTTTGATTATCTGCGACAAGAAAAACACCATGGACAAATTGTTCGCATAGCTGCGTTGAAAGTGAGCGTTCCGGGAGAAAGATTCAGACATAATAATCACGTATACAGTGGATTAGTATTTAACCATGAACCTACCATTTCTTGATGAAAAACAAAACTGCCTGCAGCCCTGGATGAAAAAGTTCTGAAAGAAAGGCAACCTTTAAGGAAGCCTCATTTTCTGCCGTTTCTTAGATTCTTCATTGAAACTCGGTATAAACAGTTGAACTAGACAAACAAACACCATATCAGGATTGTCAATCAAAACCATACGTGATCAGTGTTGTTTTAAGAATCAGTTAAACCGTGACTAGTTCAGGGTGGAATAAGCCGTCCAGATGCCATTCGGTTGTCAGAAATCACCCACTTAAAACTTTGCGATATTTTCGTAGCGACAAGGTTAGAGTAACATATTTAGGACAAATCATCTCTCTGGTGACCAGATTTCAGTCACACCAAACTATGCTCACACAATCATAACTGTGTTGCTCCCAAGGGCATGATCGGGTACTAAACATTGACAACTTCGTTTAACAAAACAGTGGGTGAATTAGTTCCTATAAGCGAATCATTAAGAGGGTAAATAGGGAACGGGTGGCTTATGGGTTCAATCAACTTAATGTCAAACTACAATCAAGTACCCACTTAAACTAGTTAACAGGATGGAGGATTGGCAGAGACAGATCTAAAGCCTAAACAGAACGTTTCTGAGCGCACATGAGTGTGTTGTGCGATCGAACTCCAAAAGCGTCTGTTGTGTATAGAATCCTACGCCTCAGTGCGCTTGATTGGGTGGCCTTAACTAGGTAGATTGGCCTTATTCTGCACAGACTGCAGTGAAACGGTGTGAGAGGAAGCTAGACATACTACAAAGCAGATTATATTAACAAAATGCACACTACACTAGAAGATCCGATCGAGTTTCAGAAGATGGATGATGAAATGAATAAAACCCACTAGACCGAGAAAGCGGTAACAAAATCGTTAAGTTTAAAACAAAGCAGAATCAGTGACCCGGCTACATTTGAAAGAATTCACACCACTGTTACCGTAATCCCTAGGCTGTACGGGTTGTCTGAAATTCACAATGTTACGGTTCCACGCACACTAATTTAGGATATGTGGAACTCTCCATATCACTCACTGGTTATTTGGCTGTGAAAAATACTAGATCTCGTCAGGCGAAACCTACCGACACACAGCTTACGCGATTCCCTTACGGTTGTGTACACAATCAGAGATATCAAGTAGATTGCCCATTCAGTGTTTTCTGTCGACGCTGCATCCTTATTTACCAGCGTCCCGCTAAAGAACAAAAATTACTTATGTGAACACATCGAGGATGACGACATAAGTATTTAGATACCATGGATGAAAGTCAAGCAGTTGATTCATTTGTGAGCTTACAACGTACAGCTTAGTTTCAACTAGGGAGTTTATAGACAAAAGGACGGTGTCGCAATGTAATCGTTATGTGGACTATTATTTGCAGATATCTTCATGACGAAACTGAAATGCATCACCTGAGTTGTCCGGTAGGCTAACACAATTTTTATGAGACATTGGCGACATCCTTTGCATACTCGACAACAACATCAATTCAGTCAACATCATGGTCAGGTTCAATTACGCACACCAGAATTGGACATTTTTTTTGGAGACCGAAATGACTAGCCAATAAGGCTTTTGGGTGTACGTGTACGTTGTCGCGATGGCACAATTCAGCGCGCGATACACAAAAATGGTACTTGGAATGGTCAGTGCATTCATTCCAACAATTTTGTACCATTCGAGTGAAAAATACTAGCTGCATGTGGCAAAAAAAGATAATTGTACATATCGGATTTTCTTTCAAGGTGGATATGGCAGTCGAAACTATCACGCGTAGGCTCACAAAAGCAGTTAATATAAACTTCTGTCCTTCTTTTATGTCCAACCCGTTTTGATGCTCACGTCTAAAAGATAAAGAGACTGTTCTTGCAGCCTCGTTTTGTATATACTCCCTTGAATTTAAATTCTTTCAACAACAAACAAACAGTTTGTGGTCAAACTGTTATTTCTTCTTTCAACTCATTTATTCAGTTTTCTTAGCTTTCTGTATGGTCAGTCCTCCTAAACAATTAACAGACAGGTTTTGTATTGGAGAATATGCCTCATACAGGGGTCCTTTATTGAAGAACAATACCATACATTTCACTGAAGGGTTTACACAGTAACGCGCACTGGTTGGGTCCGGTTCAGATTCTCCTAATGATCCTCTCACCTCGATATTGAGTTTAAGTCTATGTTAAGTTCTCATAATTATACATTGCGTACTTTGAGGTTTATAAATTCTGTTTCATTTCCAGACGTCTAGTTAATTCATTCGCGCTTTTCTGTATCAATTTTCCTTGTATCCTTTTCAGTTCAATACAAATTGCTGTAGTCTCCGCGGTAGTGACACACACATTCGATGTGAGTTAAACTAAGCATACTTTACCAACATTCTTACTTACATTCTTACTAACGTTCTACCGACCGATTCCAAGCTATGCGACGGGTTGCACGTTCTAGCCTACTAATAGGGTATTATCGACGAATGTCAATTATATACCGTCCGACGACTACTGTAATCACAAAAGTGGTGATTTACACTTCACCTTGGCTCCATCACCCCCGTGTTTTCATCTACACTGTTCTGTCACTGTTCGCAAATCCAATTAGGTTAGGCCTGTGAATGTAGGTGCCTGCACACTATTGAGATCATAGTTAAGCCTCTGGGTCAGTGCTATCGACACAATTTGGACCATTAAATTGACGGACGAACAATCCCTTAAGTCCTCAGAGTGATATCCAAACAGAGAAAAAATACATCGGTTCACACGAAACCACCTTTCGTTCACTAGAATTTTCAATAAGTATGGTGTGCAATTTGAGGGCACATGATCCCAGTGCAATCTCTTACAAACCGAGGGTTGTAGCAAGAAGGAAATCAACACGGTATACATGTAACCTGTCTGATAATAAAAATGAACACAGTTTTCAGTGCTAAACCGCTCTAAATTTTCACTTACATAACTAAGTCCAAGTACATAATATTCCGACCTCTACTAATAAAATTGTTGAAAAAAATTCAATTCAAATGTAAAAATATAACAATGAGAAGACGTAAATCATGTGATGTTCTGCGGAGTAACATTTCGTACATTCTGATCACACATGGAAATGTAACGAATTTTAAATATTAAGATAAGGTTACACAAGGTGAAGGTTTAACGAAACCAATAATTTACAAACGCTACGAAGACGACATCCTGGCTGTTTTTGAGAATTCAGCTGATTTGAACACATTATTTTTGGAGTTGAATCACGCACATTCCAACCTTAGGCTAACTAGAGAGAACAAAATAAACAAATGCTTTCCGTTCCTGGACATTTCAGTTATCCGAAGATCAGATGGCACGATAGGAAGATCCATTTATAGAAAGCCAATCTGGACATAGCAGTGTATGAATTTTGAAAGCTTTTGTTCTGTGCAATTTAAGAAAATCCTAGTTCAAACGTTTTTTCACATAACGTGGAAGCTATGCACAGATGGTTATCTACCACAAGAATTAACCACACCCACAGATATGCTGTGGGTCAACGGATGGCCTTTGCAATTTATCAAGAAATATAGCAATGTCATTACCCCAAGGATACAGGAAACAATAGCACCAAAGAAGATGGTATACTTAGAACCTCTGTTTCTAGGTGACGGCTGGTCAACAATGACAAAACGACATCTAACAGCTGCTGTATTCCTATCCTGTAAGGCTGTAAAACTGTGTATAATACAGCGAACCAGGGCTCTACAAGTCTCCTTAGCTACGAAATTCAGCCTTCGTCTGTCATATGCCATAGTTTATACAAATAATCATGTAGTTGCGGTATGAGCTACAAACCGACAGCTAGCTTTTCGTCTCAAGAAGCATGTTCCCAAGGGGTTGGAAACAACTAGAATAGCCAGGCGCATGCAAAGAGACCGACGGACGGCACCCAGCGTCATCAATGGCAAAACACATGATCTAAACATGACACAGAGTCAAGGTTTGTGAAGCACTCTCTGTGAATTTTGAAATCCACCGGAAACGCATCCTCCAGTTCGTTGAGGCTGTGGTTATCAAACGCCATAATCCCCCCTGTGTGTCCAAAAACAATTTGTTTTGACGTTGTGGCCGCTAGTCAGCATCCCCATTTGTTTCTTCTTCATTTCCGTGTTTTTCTGTCTAATTCCTTAAGCCATTATTTCCGCCCTATAAGAACTTATCTCAATGTTTAAAATTAGTTACATATCCATGTGTGATCAGAATGTACGCCATGTTACTCTGGAGAACATCGCATGATTTACGTCTTCTCATTGCTCTATCCAAGTTCATAAAGGGAACAAGTTGCTATAAAAACAAATGAATGTCTATTTATCGAGACTCCTACATGTTTCGTTCAGATCTGTTAAAACATTTCGAAGCTTCCTTCCATTAATATTTATCCTGACTTATGTCTCAACAAGGAACGCGTTCTCATGCCACTATGGATCACCTTCAACTACATTCTTCTGAATGATACTTTTATGGTTGTTGATTCCACGTGAAAGCACTGCAAATAAGTCACCTTATTTTTTACATTGTTATTGTCGAATCACAAACAACGAATCCTGTAACGTTGAAAGCACTGGGCAATAAATTGGAATCCACCTGACTTGAAGAAATTTTCTAATTATCTATCGAATTCCGCTTACGCGTAGCACACAACGAACGTTAGAATAAACTTTTGTCGAAAAGCAAAACAATCAGATCACAAGTTTATTTATCGAGTTAAACAATTTTAACACTCACATTTTTTTATTGTGGCCTCTTTCTAGTTTTCCAGCTTCTGTGTATTCCGTAAAAGAGTCAAACTATTCGGCCTTCAGTGAGCCAAACAACCAAGTTTCTAAAGTTGTCAGAAAACTGTCCGAAACCCGGTTTTCCGAATATGGTTAACAGTTTTGAACAGTATTAATAATGCTTTTGGTTATGTGAACCTGACACATGACTGCAAAGAAGGTGGGAAGTTTAATTAAACTTATCTCAATGGTATGGTTACCCACTGCTCAGCTGAAAGATCACACTTTTGTGAAAGGAACACTGAGTTCCCCTGATCCGATTCATCAACATGACATTCATCATCATCATTGCCAGCGTCATCGATGGCCAAACATCACTTGATGATGCAACACGTGACTGACTCGTCGAAGTCATTTCGCGTTCTGTTCTCCACTCGAAGCAAACGTTTACTACGATATGCCGAGACCATTGCGATCAAACACCGTCGCCTCATTTTGTGTGTACAAAAAGAACTGTTTGTGACGTTCATGCTGCCTTGATAGCAAGTGAAATGATTTTGAACTTTGACCTTTTGTTATCGTCATGTGGTTTGGAATTTTGTACATTTTAACTCATCTGCAGTAAACACCAGTATAGATGCAGCGAAATCTGCTAGAGCATGAATGGTGTAGTGTCAGTCTTTTGTCTGTTCTATTCAAATTTTTAACGGAGAATGGTTGTTTCGAATTTCGGTATAATCGTCGGTTAAAAATTGTAACTAACCGACATAAACAGTAGCGAGCTACGTTGGGTAAAAAGCGCAGATTGTGACTGACGTGAGTGTAAGGTGATAATTCAAATTTCGAGTGCGTTAAACAAAGCTCGAAAAGGTTCGGGTTAAACGATCTTGAAGAATGAAATAATAGATGAGTCGTTAAGACAAGTGCAAGCATTCGCTGCGTACAATCAATTGCACGACTGAAGAAAGTGGCACTGAGTTCGTATCAGGCCTCCTGTTGCAGGCGTACATAGAATCATGTGTACAGAACAAACAAGCAGGAAAACACGGTTGCAGCCGGAATCCTTAGATAAGCCACACGATCGCCGGTCACTACAAGACCATAAGGAAGTTGCTGTTCCCTCTGCACGATAATTTATCGGAACCAGGATGTTGCTGAAAGAGGCAAACGGTATTCGGACTGCAAAAATGGAATTTCTTAACTGACATTTATCGGCCTACAAGATGCAAAACGTTCCCGTCAACTTTAAAAGTATTATTATATGCTCCACACCTGATAAGCTTTGAGCAATGCACCAAGATTATTTAGCATGATGTCTGAAGAAGCGCTTGGACATTGTATCAGCTGCTTTATACTTACCGACAAGATATCTGGAAAGTTTCCCACTGTTTTCTCGGCAACCTGTCCCAACTGCCGTCGCAGCCATGAAACACACATGATGAAAGTTTACCTAAGAAAGTAACTCAGTTCGTGTACTCGAAATGGTTCATATCGTGTTCAGTTTATTCGGGATTGCTTGTGCCTTTCAAATTGTCACCTCAGACCAACCCATCTGAAATGACAAGCCAAATGCATTAAGTGGTCCAGTGAACTCCAAGTCAAAAAAAGACCATTGCAAATTTTAGGTTTATTTTCATTCATAAGAATGAGGTGGAACAATTACGATTTAAAATAACAAAAATTCGTAGTTCAAGCCAAATCGGTACAGTCCTAGATACACTGAGAACGGCGTTATGCCGACGAACAATAAAATCATAGTACGTTGTAACGAATAGTGACTAAAGCTCAGTACACATTTCACTGGTCATGGTTTTCGCCGTGAACTGCTGTGACAGTTTTTCAGGCAGTTGTGCATTATGTGGGTGCAAAGCCAACAACCAGCGTCTCCGACCGAATGAATATAAGATCATCATTACCTATGCCCTCAAAGTCAGTAACGTAACCAGCAGTCGACACCAACTACAATTCACTGATGTTGTTGTTATTCTCAGGTGTCAACCACTCTTCTTTTAACAGAACAACAGGGTTGTCAGTCCGGAAGTGTTATGGCAAGCAAACGACGTAATTGCTTATGTGTTGCGTGTGTGGACCGCTTGTGCGTGTATGAGTATTAATTTCATTCCATTAACCCTGTTTGATCCTGCCATATAAACAAACACACTGCAATATATACCTCATGAAGTGCAACGAAATTCGCCAGGCAATAAATCATACAGTCTTCTGTTTTGACTTGTTTTCAAATTTATTTTGGAAAACAACATTGCTCGATTTTGTGTGAGACTGTAAGATGGATGAGTGAATGTGTTCAAGTATGAAATTTCTGAGCTCCACATGTGGATTCGTGGCTCAGTCGATAGACTGCTTGACATGTTCAGATTTGTTGTTCCTGTTGTTTCTGTGCTTTCACCAAAAGGCCGATTTTTCCTAATTGGGTCCCCTCTAAAATAAAAATTAGTCGTTAGGAAGAATGAATTGTACATATTCTAGTCACATACGGACCTGTAACTAGGTTTAAACATTAAGATAGGGTCCCAAAGGATGGAAAGTATGACGTATGGGATTAGACAGACAGACACAGAAATGAAAATTCAAATATCAAGTTGCTGATTACCGAAGTAGCCCCAACGTAAATAAAAATTGTTTTTCAACACACAGAGGGGCGTTGACGCCTCATAGCCAAAGCCTCAGTAAACTGGAAGATGTGTTTCCAGTGGCTTCAAAGAAGCTCAAAAACTTTGACTGTGTTTTGTTGGAATTGGATGTTTTGCTGTTGATGACACTGACTGCTGTCTGTTGACCTCTATAGAATCGGCTGACGTTTCTAGTCTTGATCCAAGTTACCTATGAACATGCTGCTTGAAAGCAGAAGATGGCTGTCATGTGTCTTCCCTATGTATGTCTCCTCGGCTAAGAACAAACAGCCTGCATCTGTCACATCCCAATGTTTATGCAAATATTCGTGTAGCTGCAGTATGGTAGTCCGGAGTTCTGTGACACTCGTCCTCTACTGAGTGTAATTCTATCTGACCGTAACTTCGTTAACCCAAATCTCAAAGCTGAAGTCACCAGGGCAATCCGTTCCAAGAAAGGATCTGCACTGGACCAGACTGTCTCACACTCACCGACGTAGCTCATTTTCCAGCAAAATCACTGGCAACGTTTATAATTTACTACTATTTACTGAAAAACTTCCCTTACAATTGAACACTGCTCGCGCAAAGTTTGTATTCAAGATCCCCATCCCGCCAACACCACCTCAGTTTCATCCACATTATCTACCTATTAAATGGTCATAGGATGCTGTCATAAGATGTGATTTCATCCTTCTGTCTGCTTATTCTTCAGCGGCCGGCAGCGATTTGGCTTCCTACGGCGAGATGGAACGGTTGTGATGACAACCATTCTCTATGGGTTGCTTCGAGATACGCATAGCATCCACCGCGATTCTTCGCTTGGGTGTACTGATACAGCTAACGTTTTGGACCGCATATTTCATGGCAGTCTAACAGGAACGGTCACTGTCCACATTTCACCTCGTTAAACAATTCACAAAGTAGTAACCGTAAGGCAGTAAACCCTCAGAAAAGGAGCTTTTCATTCATTGTTACCAGAATGTCAGTGAATAGTTCGGATCAAAAGTTCATCGATATAAGTAGAGCATATAGTGTGTACGCGGTTGACGTAACCAGTAGACTATGTTTTAGATCAGCAGTAACAGTGAATACTTTCAGCGGCGATCGTTGGTATACTGCATAAATTCACCTCTTTCACTTTGAGCGTATGTTGAGTTTACCAGTGTCAAAAGTTCCCAACTGTTGCTCTCCTACGGTCGTCATTTTGAAGTATTCACTCGGACAACACAGTTTGGCATAGACTCCAATCTCTCTCTTGAAACGAACATAACGCGCAGTTCGAGCACGCCTGCTACATACAACCCGGGAAGTATACCTGAATAATACTAGCCCACTCTATTCTTCATGCTGTTAATTAGTTATGTTCAAATTGCACCGACACTGGCAGAACAAATCAGTGTCCTCAACAATGAATATCACAATCTCTCCCCAAGTACTTAGAAGAGACCTTGTCGCGAAAATCTGGGCTTCCGATGGATTCGAATCAGTGACAAAAACAGCACTTCAACACACAATGTATTCTGCTAAGTCAGATACGAAGTCTTGGAAAAGCTCAGAAATTACACATTTGGATTTGGTTACTCAGCCAACTCACTTTGTCACACGGGCTCCACCAAATGATGCGGACAAGATTTCTCAAACAGTTCACGTCGGAATCCACCGACACTATTGCTGAGTATTGAAAGTGGGTCTCTACTACTTCACAAAATCCATCACACTACTTTTACTTGTCTCCAGGTGGATGATCAACTCGATGGAGCAAAGTATCAGCATGGCCGATAAAACAACCGCTCAACTAAAAATCCTCGAGTACGAAATATAGTCAAATGACTGATCATCTAATGAACCGGATCAGATTGCTTACTGTATTACTCCGTAACACAAACGCGAAACTGTTGCTTATCAGTGAGGTCTTGTTTAGCGAACGTCAATGACCCGCTCTGTGAGCGCAAGTCTTAATGATCCAGACAATTCCTCAAGTTTGGCAACTATCGTCTGACCCACAACATTTTACCCATTAATTTCTACTTCATTCATATATAGTTAGATGCTTGGAATGGTTGAAAAGAATAAGCGAAATGTCGAAATCCCGCAACACATCTATTCTTTCACCTCGGATGAATCACTAACTTCGTCTATGTTGGCTCTGTTTTGGATTATGTATATTCAATGACAAGAAAGATAGACAAGCAGATTGGGCGTCAGGTGACTGGGTCGGATATTATAGGAAAGGACACGACATGCATTCGCGATCCGCCGCACATTTTCCTGTTCTCTGTCCGAATATCCACTCCCACGGGGTGGGCTTAACAGTTTGTTATGTTCCAAGTTGAAGATCGCCCACATTTGATCGCAGGTGATGCATTCCCATAGACTATCCAGTCGGCCCATTTCGAACAGAAAAAGCACTAGACTTGAGTGTCGCTGTCATTAGACCTCGTCAGTAGTGCATATCCTCGCCAATGCCGCCGGGAATAGAACCACGGCCACGCTGTTCATGAGGTAACCGTGTTTACCACTGCGTCATTGATCTCACATTAGGCACGACCGAATTATCATATGTGAACACTCAAACACTTTCGCTTGTGAGTAATGATCAGGTTGCCCGATCGCCTCGAGAGGAGACACACTTACTGTCTGTTAACTCCAATTGATGACCTCTCGACTAAAACTTCTCTCCAAGTTAGAATCACAAAAATCACTTACTTGTTGAGTGGTATTTGATTACTGAGGAGTAGTAGGGAATTTTGATTATCATATAGACTCACCGTCTAACGAGAGCGAAACTCGAGTCTAGTGCTTCTTCTGTTCAAAAGGAATAGACTGGGAAGTCTATGAAAATGCGACAGGTGCGATCAATTGTGGGTGATGTTCAATCTGTATGAAAACCAGAATGCCTTACTACTGACCAATAGTCAAATACGATTCAACAAGTCAACGATTTCTGTCTACAGGATACTTGTCTATTCCGTGTGGTTTCTTTCTGCACTGAGCCCTTGATAAAATGTAGTGCAGCTGGTTAAATGATAGATATACCGGATGTCACGGCAGTCTGCATTTCTCATTTGACACAGTTGTTCTCAAACTGAAAATGTATATCAGAGCTTTATGTATATTCACTAAAACACATAGTAAGTTGTGCAATTTGCTGGGAACCTGAAATCTTTAACTACTTCAACTGGTGTGGCGAAGTTGTACGTTTCCTATTAACGCGCATACTTTAATGTTTTTTATTGCAACACTTTTTCACAGGGAGTTTTGTAAGGCAGTGAGAATCATCTTCGCCTAACTTGTCAACGGAAGGCCCCAATATCTGGGCGACTATCCCGACGAGGTCAAAAGTACTAGTTGATGTCCACGCGATTTAAAGTTTGTATCCCAAGTTGAATTCCAAATGTGTTTCGAGGAAAACTTGGGTGCTTTGTGTTTTGCTTGGTAGTGACAGTGACAGATTGTTAAAACAACATTAACAACAACGGTTCAAAGAAAATCCTCTGAGAACTGCTAATCCCACAATCACACAACATTGCTCCATCATCAATCTGAATTCCACTGGGATTATCGTTATGCAAGTGGCACTGAGAACAAACACGATAACTCTTTGAACTCGATCCCTTTTCTGCTGCTATATCGGTATCGGAGTAAACAAGTCATCCTTATTTGCCTGACAAACGATGGCGAAGTGTGATAATTATTGAAACTAATATTTTTGGGAAATTTTTGAGGCTGTGTGTAGCTGAATGTTATTTTTGAGTAGTAACTGTAAAAAGCAGTTTGCCACTTGCTACTCCACGAAGAATAAGGTTACAAACGTGATGATCTCACAACTTCTAGGTATATATGTACACAGGCCGCATACAGCAGGTTTATTTTGAGTGAGAAATTGCAAACCGAAAGGCGTACCCATATTGGATCTCATAAAACAAGTCAAAAATCCAACCTTCAGTGAGTTCCCGAACGGGATCTGAGAAGTGCAATGTTTAGCGGGCCAATACATATAATAAATTTTGTTTATGAAAAAGACAAGGCAATGAACAGGGCCCGGTTTCTGTTTTCGATCAACAGGTCAGTTCTAACACAATACATATCAAAACTAATTAGCATGATAAATGGATTGAGAATAACAAAACGTTATGGGCAAGTTGTAACACTGTTGCTCATAACGCTGTTTTGTTCTCAATCCATATATCAATAACATGTTAAACACGCCGCCTAAACTGTTTGACTTCATTCGTACTAAATTTAGTGAAAATATTTTACAAGTGATTAACGTCAGTCAGAATGATGTACAAGGTGATAGTTCAAAATCCATGAGAGTGAATACGGGGATATCTAACACGTTGCACCGAATGAAGCGGAAGGGGATAATTGGTACGATCACTTTCGAACGCATCCGCCCCAATTGGAACTAGAATCCCTAGGCCATACGGTCTACCCAAAGTGCACAAACCAGGTTTATCTTTGAGACCCATTTTAGTTATGTGTATCTCGTCTTATCATGCTCTGGTCAAATGGTTCACCGGTCCGCTCGAACCACTCAGAGTGGACTTAGCAGAAAGTAGTCCCTCGGACCTGTTACATTTCATCGACAACATCCAAAAGGTGAACCTAACCAACCAGAGAATGTTCTCATTCGCTATCGCTTCGCCACTTACGAACGTGCCGCTACAAAAAACAACTTACTACTTATGCGAATACAAACATGTGGGCATTCCAAAGAATAAGCTGGGAAAACTGCTTTTTAGTGGTAACGTTCAGTTTCTGTACAACAGTGCACTCTATTAACAGAGAATGGAGTGACATGTTTCAAATAGTTAGAAATCCTCAGAGTAGTCCTCAAGAAAATGGTGTAGTGAACACGATCGTTTTCGGTTATTCATCATCAAACCGACTACGTAATATGTATATGAAACGTAATTGTCAGGGTGAAACAAATAAAATCATGTATCAAGTTCAGTTGGGGTCAGACACGACATCCGCAGACATGGAGACAACATTTGGGTGTGATTACGTCACAACTGTGACGCAACTGGAACCGTAGCAGTTTGGTCGGTCGTGGTGTGGGCGGTAGGCTATGCCAACGGCAATACCTGAACACAACGCTTCTGTGTGCAGAAGAGTAGGCTATTCAAACGGATTCCGATCGCCTCAACTGTAGCCAAAAGATGGCTTTTAACTGACCGCTGTTGACTCAGTTAATCGGACAGCAAGAAGAGGCCGGGTAGATGGTATGATGAGAATCGACAAGATGTACAAGTGCACTGGTAATTGTCTCGATAACTCCGCTAATGATCTAGGCGGGGTGATGCTCACAGATACCTTCAAGTAAGCGCCTGATCCAACAATCCACATAACTAATTTCTCAGGGACACGCAGATCAATGTTCGCTAAAGGATGTTACAGAACCAGGTACTTTATCCCTTGGTCATAAAATCAAGGCTGGAATAGATTTGAAACGGATGAGCAATTTGGCAGCAAAGAATGTTTAGCTGATAACAGTGTTAAGTATCCTAGTTATTGTTTCAATAAGTGTGTCACCACTGAGAGGGAACGGAATGTGCACTGCTTCCTCTTCCAGTAGGGGCATTTCATCCATTTTCTCGCGGCGTCGCACAATCTTGTCTACAAGTAGTACTGGATAGTTATTTTGTAAGAATACTGCGCATAGGAGCAACAGTATACCGGAATTTGTATCCCGTGTAAATATTCGCATGGCCCTATCAGTCAAACAGTTTGAGATTTCTCTTCTGGGGTTGCCACTGTCAACCACCCACAGCATAGCCAATCACACTGCTACGGCTCCAGCTGCGCTCCAATTGTGACTCAGTCGTATCCAAACGTTGTCTCCATATGTATCTATGACGTGTTTGACCTTAATTGAACTAGTTACCTGTTTCCTTCGTTTCGCCCTGACAATTCTGTTTCAAGTAAATGTAAGGTAACTGGAGTGATAGTAAACTCGCCTCTTGGTACCTTGTTAACTGGAAATTAACCAACTGAGTGTAGTCACTGAATAGTGTATTTTATAAACACCTCACAAGTTCAGCTAGATTTTCTAGAGGACTTGCACATGCATAATGACTAATCAACGCATTTCATTCAGAAAGCAGTGCAGGCTGCAGAATTTAAATTTGAGTCACTTTATGTGAATAAGGAACTCGCACTTATCACTCTCCGTTTCAGGAGAGATACTATAACCGAAGTTATTACAAGAAAGATCAAAAAGTCAGTCGAACCAACCTAACCTGTCACTCAGTTGCACATGAGTTTCCGTTTAACGCCCTTCGTCATTTCACAACTCAAAAGCACACCTCCATCTTCAACAACTAGTTGTTGTGTGTGCTCATTTGGTTGCTAGTGTCAAGCATCATAGACTGGTCGTACTACAAGGCTGTTGTCTGACACAGCGCGTGTACGTCATCCTACGTGGTTGACCAGTGGTGTGATTAAAGTGGATTCAAACGAGATTGTTGCTCATTTGACTGACTCTAATCATTCTGTCGGTAAGAAAGATGCCTCTCAGATTGTCTAGCGAATGCCAATAAGTCAATCAAAGATGATGAGATTCCGAATGCTCACCGCTTCCTAGGCCATTGGTATCTGATTCTGCAGCCCTGAACACTGTGTTCACAAGAAGTTCGTGCAGACACTTAGTTTCCCCTGGCCAACAACCAGCCAACCTCACAATATAGATAAGTGATTATGTGAATGGTAACAAACAAGCTGTGCATAACCACTCTTGACCACTTTCCTGACGTCCTAGTTACTGTTAACAGATGTGTTGTGTTGTGATCAAACACAGAAAACAACGTTTTCACTACTCTGTCACTCGCATTGCTTCAAACGGGTATTTTCGAGCGAACCATGCAATCGAATGACCTGATCATATTTTATTTACGAGGAAATGTGTTTTAGTATTCAGGAGGTTACTAAACGACTTCAAAAAAAAAGTTGAGTATTGATCGTTATTTCACAAAAGATTCATTTCCACGTAAAAATAGCGACAGAGGGTAATTGACTTCAATTTCACGCAACAGAGGCCGCGACTAAGTCGTCTGATCGATTTGTAAAGCAAGGAATTATTGGTAAGAATAGGAAATGACGTTTGTGTAGAACATCATCACAAAATCTAACCACGGATCTTTAATGTGAAAGTATTTCAGATTGAATTACCAAGAGATGGAAAGTCAACCCTTGTCAAGCATGAGCACATTCAGCGTAATATAACTTGAGTAAAAAGCTAACGTCTGATAGATATCGGGGTAGGAGTGTGTAAATTATAATATTTACAAGAAGTTCACTCGAACTGCTATTAACTCACTGAGTCAACAGTAGCGTACTTTTCAGAGTGTGAGTTTTGGTTACAAGCGTTTCGGAGGTTACTTTGACCAACGGGTGCGTCAATTAGACATTATCTACAATGAGCCGACTGTCTGCTACTTCGGA
This sequence comes from Paragonimus heterotremus, assembly GCA_013368495.1. Classification (NCBI taxonomy): domain Eukaryota; kingdom Metazoa; phylum Platyhelminthes; class Trematoda; order Plagiorchiida; family Troglotrematidae; genus Paragonimus; species Paragonimus heterotremus. The sequence continues at coordinate 200,979 of LUCH01000045.1, read as the reverse complement.
CTACTTAGGTTTTCCATTGGTCGGTCCATAATCTTGATGGAAACGCAATCTGAACATCTGGAACCTTTCAAGCTTGATGGGCATTCACTTGTTCTCAGGTTTACCGTTGCCAAGACCACAATGGTTTCTTTGTTTAGTGATCGGACGCGTGAGGTTAAATGGAAGGATCACGACGTTGGATTAAATGAAATGTTTACAGCGATCTTTGACTTATCTTTCACCTGTAAATAATGCTTACAGGGATGTTCAGCCCAAAATGAATCATAGATGCAACCAATAGAAAATTGTGGAACTGAAGACAAGATTAACTGAACATCAGGTCTCGTCTCATCCGACAGCAAAGGAAGGAATCGAAAATACCTTCCTGCTTTTAAAGAATTGGACGGAGTGTTGCCAAGCTGATCCAGTCTTTTGATGTCAAACATGACAAACAAACTCTTGTTACTCCACTGAGCATTTACAAACAGGTTGCAAAATTTCTGGAAACCGGAAGTGTGTGTAACGTGGAGAGATTTTGGAAGAACGAAAGCATCAACTAACAATGTAAATTGCCTCTAAAAATGTTCAAAACTGTTCAGGACAGGTAAATCAGAAATGTAATCATCGTACCAGTGTTTCTCTAGGACCTCATACGAGTGACAATTTCGACGGTTTAACGGGTTAATAGGCAAATAAGATGATTGGAGTATCTCACGTCTGAAAATCCGAGGCGTTTCTATCTTTAAAGCAAGCAACATAACGTGAGGGTGATTGTCTGAGTTAGTGCTGTGGATGACCATTTTGCTAGTTTGTTTTACTAAATGATTGCGGCAGGTAGAATAAATTAATTTTATTTATGTTCACGTAGTTCTTATTTTCAAGAGTTTGAAGGAAAATCCCTCGTTATACCCTCCAACTGTAATTCACAGAGCGAATTAACCTGTGGTGTCGAACTGATGACGTGGCTCCGCACTTCGCAAGATTAAGATTACCAGTAAGATTAAAAGAGTGTTAACCTTCCTGGTAGATGTTCAGTGCGAGTTAACCAACAGTGATGGGACTTGAGACTGTCACACTTTTCTCTCTAACATTTCCTCTCCTGAGGCTAGTTGAAAACCGCTACTTACATAATAGAATTGGGGAGCATACAAGTGAAGCAGAACATTATAAGACCGTACCTTAATAAAAGCGTAGTTCTCCTCAAGCGTTCATCTAGAAAACATTCTGAACACCAACATTAATTAACAAAAGTTTGTGTTTCATATGCTTGTTAGTTAATGTTGAATTAGTGAGTGAAGAGTTATTTTGACCTGTGAAGACTGTCTCAGTCGTGACTGGTTTCTTTTTCTAGACAGTTAATGTGGTTGAATACGTGCCCTTGATTTTCATTTAGTTACTTTGAATTTCCTATCATTCTTTACAATCTCTCGTCAATGGATAGAAAACTGTAGCCAATTCGAAGTTAAGCAGTTTCAATTATTAATGAAAACGCGAGAATCCTGTCAAATGCATTTCAGTAAAATACACCAAAATAAACCCATCTTGATTTTCGGACGGTTTCTTGCTGTAGTGAGACACCAAATGTACGTACGATTCTTGCATCACCTAGTTAAATTCATTAACATCGAGAGTACGGCCAGCCAACCAGCCATCATCAGTAGAGAGAAACAAGATTATTTGATTGCATGTTAGCAAAACGGACTGCTCACGACAAACAATAGCATTTTTTATTCAATCCTAGGTCCTACGAATGTACTTAAGTAATGAAGTGTTTTAATAAATCTATGGCGGGCAACTGGTTGTGTAATGCTTTCAACGGTTCAATCAACTATTGTGGTAATGCCCTATAGAAAAATTCGTCTTGTCCAAAATCAGATGTGATGATTAATGATGCGTAAACATTTCTGCGTATTTCGGTTCGTTTTTCTAAGTAATTCTTAGAGATTTAGTAGTATTTTTGTCAACTGGAGAAGCCTTGCTTTTCCAGACTGATTTCTTAAAAACTTAGTCTCGTCTTTCAACACTTCATTTGTCCAGTCCAGTTGCGTTTACGTCACTAGTGTGTTTGCCAAGAAAGTCCCGACATAGATAGAGAGGATTCGCTTTTTTAAGGTTTAGATCGTCTAATTGGTCGACGAAACGCCATCCACTTTAAACCCGTCATATGGTGTGATCATAGATGTCTCCTGACTTGTAATACTTAGTACGAATACTTTCGAAAATTCCCACTGAGTCGAAAAACCCAATGTGTAACAAATATGTTTTAGATAAAATCTCACCAGGCTGTTACGGTTATGAGGGAAGATGAAACTAAAAACGGTTACACGTAAAGCTTGGTAGTGGACAAAATTCACAACATTTCGTTTTTGTGTTTGTGGACGTCGACTGGGTGTTAACTGCTTACATATCGACCGGGTGAGTCAGCTAATGGCCAAGACAGTTGAAGCGATTTAACGAACTTTTTCTGTCCAAACAAGGTTGGATTACGTAATTGAGTGGCAATGGTCTCAGCAGTAGCTAACATGAGCTGGCAAAAGAGTTTTGACCGGTTCAGTGGATCCCTGTAGATAACGGTGAACAATCGATCCATGTTGACCTGATGGTGGTGACCTACAATGACACTCGTGATCGATTTTCTCTCACCTGTCCCGATCCATGCTAAATGATGCTATCTGATTATTCTAGACAATTGCCGAGTCGTGCGACCTAAGCAGTTTGCTGAACAATCGCAAACAAAAGAGTAAATCACCACAGAGGAGTTGTGGACCGGCACTTTATCATTCAGAGTTAGAGTAATCAGTGGTGAACTGGTGAATGAGAGAATCGGTCTGGCTGCATTGAACGTTAGCTTACAGGAATTGTAAGTCGACTGGTCAGTGATTCACCCAACGTATGGCAGTCGTATGAACATGTGCTTTATATCAACCCCCTGAATACTGATGAGTAGTTGGGGATTTGGTTAACTCCAAGTTGAGCATCATCCACAGTTGACTACAGCTGTCGCATTCATATACACTTTCCAGCTGGCCCTTTACGAAAGGGACCAACTGGAAAGTCTATAGGAATGTGACAGCTGCCATCGATTGTGAGCGATGTTCAAATGGGAAAACCCTGAATTTTAACGAATGCTTGAACTGCTTTTATATGTTTGATCACAAAATTGTCATGATAGCCAGTCAAATTTAGATTACGGGTTGCAACCTGTAGCTCGTGTTCCCAAGCATCTGCTGACCAGATTTTTCTGGCTCTATCCGCCAAATATTTGGCCAGGTCTCGTTCTTATTTCACAGTGGAAAAATTACAAATGTTACTATATTGTTCTGGCTAAGTAGTCTTACGAAGACTGGAACGCATCAAATTTCCGTCAATTCTTCTGCTAAGGGAGACTTCCAGAAAATTGAATGATCCATCTGGGAGATAATTTTATCGACAAGTCGGAACGGACAGACTAGTCTGTCTGTTGGTAGATTTTGACTCCTAGTGATTTCGTTCACACTGACGTTATTTTTATTTATGATGTGTAGTAGGGGGTTTTGATTTTTATATAGATTGAACATCACCCAAAATTGATCACAGCTTTCGCATTCCCACAGACTTCCCAGTCGACCCATTTCGAACAGAAAAAGCACTAGACTTGAGTTTCGCTGTCATTAGAGCTCGTCAGTAGTGCATATCCTCGCCAATGCCGCCGGGAATAGAACCACGGCCACGCTGTTCATGAGGTGACCGTGTTTACCACTGCGTCACTGATCTCACATTAGGCACGACCGCATTATCATCGCATGTGAACACTCAAACACTTTCACTTGTGAATAATGGCCAGGTTGCCCGATCGCCTCGAGAGGAGACACACTTACTGTCTGTTAACTCCAACTGATGACCCCTCGACTAAAACTTCTCTCCAAGTTAGAATCACAAAAATCACTTACTTGTTGAGTGGTATTTGATTACTGAGGAGTAGTAGGGAATTTTTGATTTTCATATAGACTAACCATCTAACGACAGCGGAACTCGAGTCTAGTGCTTCTTCTGTTCAAAAGGAATAGACTGGGAAGTCTATGAAAATGCGACAGGTGCGATCAATTGTGGGTGATGTTCAGTCTACAAAAAAATCAAAATCCCCTGTTATTTTCATTTCCAAGCGTTTCCATGGACTTTATGTATAATTTCACCAAATCCTCTTAAAGATGCAAGTTCGGTATAGCCAACGTTATGTTCTGCGTTGTTACCTATTCGTACAGAGACGAGTTGTGCAACTAGAAAACAGCTTAGATTAATTGAAGTGGAAACCTCTTCAGTTCACCGCTTATTCAAACTTCGACAGGAAGAACAAGATAGCAGCGGACTAGTACGATTCCGCACCACGATGCAGTATGATGATTGGGCACACATTCGCTGTTCTCTGGACGGACCAGATTACAGCCTGTGACAGCACATCTACTGTTGACATCCACAATGATAGACTCTATTTTCTTTATTGATGATACATATCTAAAAACCCGTATTCTTCCACTATGAAAGACAACTGCAACCACTCTAAGCTTTTATTCTTGTTATTTACGTCGAAATTTACAAAATCAATTCGATTTTATGAGGCTGTTCGAAATTGTCATTGCGAAATCAGCTTAAAACTGAGCAACCAAAACTTCCCTGCTGTTCCGAATTAGGTCGGGGAACAGGTCGAAGGGTTCGAGCTGTGGTGTAACATTCGTCTAGATGTGAAAAAAAGAAAGACACTCTGCGTTATCTGCTACCGTCAGTGATGGCGAATTCTATTCACAACCACAGAAAGGAACTTACCTGAAAACTATAATCTCCATTGTCATTTGATGAGTTAAAGAAGCTCGTGGTACAAAAATTTCTTCCAGTTAAAATTCAGACCGTACAGTATACAAAATTTCATTCACTTACTTTTATTATGCACTAGACTTTGTTATTTTTTCACCCCGAGTGAAAAAGCAACTTGCTGGTTGCAGTTCCGATGACAAATCAGATAAGCATCTATGTTCGACTGGCATCAATGATACATATCTTCAATGGATATTGCTGGTCAAATAATATGACTTCCAAAGAATCTTGCTACCTCTATAAACCGAACGACGATGAGAATGCCAGTACTACCGAATCGACCGTTACATTATTCCAGAAAACCAAAGTGCAGGGTGAGAAGTCAACTTGTGAAGAAACTTCCACGTTATCCCGAATTACCAACCATCAATCCTGATTCAAGGCAACAGATCAATTGCCTTTCTGTTCTCCAGTTTCACTTACGATCATCTTGCCGCACCCGTAATTCTCTTTCGTGTGGTGAATTTTGTCATGTTAAGAAGGCACACAAGGAACACATTTCATAGAGTCATTTATTTCTGTTACAAGATCGCAAATAAGTCTCAAGAATTGGGAGTTTATTAATGTATAACACAAACTCAAATCGATACCTCTGTATGAATGAATGGTGGACACGAGAAGTAGGAAATCAGTCGTTTTGAAAATTTCACTAGAAAGCATGGCTACTGATGCTCACCTGAGACCAAAGACGATCAAAATGCACACAGACGATGTATTCACCACTACTAGCCATTGTTATTATTGGTCATTGTTACCATAGTTCCTGTTTAACTCTTTTGGATAGAACTCACTTCCTAGTAATTCATGATGACAGCGAAATGATTCCAGTGCCGTTCTTGTTGTCAGAGGGATGCGGAACCATCATGAGACTAACAAATTTGAGACAACTCAACTGCTCTCTTTCACTCACTAAGTGCTAAATATAAAAGTGATGCTAGCGGAACTCAGCAACGAAACTATTTGATTGTTTAGTGGCTACACCGTACACGTGGAACTAAGAAAGTGTCAACAAGACTGAACGTGCAACAAGACTGCTTATCTAAAGCATCAAATAGTACCTTGTGGACTGACAAAACACAAACACAGTGCCCTGAGTTAGCTAAGAGAAGAGGACAGTTATACTCTCACTTCTCCATACTTTCATAGTACACTTATTCGCGAAGGCCATGGTAACCGCCATGTAACCGCTGTTCTAATATCAAAAACTAACAGCTTTTTAATCACTTCACATACTACACTAGGTTATCTAAGACTACAAGTCACACTTTTACTCGTGAGTATTATCGGCGGAAGTCACTTTCTGAGAGATTAGACAGACTGGCAAAAGGAATTAATAGGACTGGCTAACCGACATACAGACTCCCAGAGCAGCCGTGACGTCAGAACAACTTGCTTTTGAATATGGAAGAAGGGTATTAAGCCGTATGATAGCCAGAATCTCGCATAACCGCACAACCAATTCCCAGGTGTTCAGAACTCGCACAGTGCGTAGTCTTGCCTTAATCAAATTTGAACGCTGATCTGTCAATCGTAATACTCGACGTTTCAATCTCCTTCTACCGGAGTGTTAAACGTGACGTTGAAACTTGTTGACTTCATTCGTACAAAATGTGGTACGGATATCTTACATCTGAAATAACGAATTTGATCTAAGTGTTAGATTAGACTTGATCGAACTATGGCATCTCAGCCTTGGACGTAAGCATTTGTAGAAAATCACTAGCTCTCCCGATCTTCTTGAGATAAGCCACACCAACTTCTCCGCTATCCGCATTTGATACATCTACAATCTAGATTCTTAACCGAATAGCAAATGAAGATTGTCGGAGGATACTTGTTGCTATACAACCTTTGCCATGTCCAGTTTGCGGAATCAATCACTTCGTTTGTTAAAGCTAATCATGTGATTACACAGGTTGATATTAGAATGCCTACCTGAGTTAACAGTTAAGGACTATACAGAGCATGCCTTTTTGCATTACCTTCTCTAGCAGAACGACTAATATACGGTAACCATTTCAAGCTCAGCAGTCAATTTGGTATTCGAGCTCTACGCAGGATTCTCAATGAAATAAAAGTTGTGCATATCTCATATATATAATATATATAATATATATGACGATAATGTATATTGTATAATATATTGTGTTTATAATATATATAATAACAAACCAACCGCTAAATAACATTCTAGGATTGTGCAACAGTGTACATGTTCTCATTTGAAGTGTTACATTTTTGGAATGACTTCGTATTGTTCATGAGCGGATAGCCTGTGGAAGCAACCGACACCGATTCAGCGAACACACCTTGCTTTCGTCTCACTTTCTATCTCAAAAACTAAATATGAAACATCTGTTATAAGGGAAAAATTAAGCCTGGTCAAAATAAAAGTTTCATTGAACTTTAATGTTGAGATTATGCTAGTTATTTAACACGAATCTTAGAAGGGGGGAATTAAGTCACTCATAAATTAGTCTTGAATTCATTAGTGGAACCCGATTCTTGACAGAGGCATGAACCAGAGATTTTACCTAATAAGCTTGTTGACAATAAGGGGCAATCAACGAATACGGTAAAAAGTTTGCCGACACTTTTTATACCGATTTCATTAAAGTCGCAAAGTGAGAGATATCATTGCAAAAAATGTTTACTCCAGAGTTGTGAGATGTTTCTAATTTTCTGTTTTTCTTTGCGTTTCACTAAGAAACAAATCAACTCTAATCTTATGGTAAATTCTGCCTAGTAACTAATTGAATCGAATGAGAACAATGCCACTAGCAAAAATAAATTGACTTCTAATTGCCTATTCAGTTGTTTTTGTTTTTCGTTTCAATCGAGTGTGAATTAAGTAGGTGAGTGAAAAAAATGTGTGTAATTTGATCCGTGAGATTGATTTCAACAAATGCAGTGAGGCAATAGAAAATTAGAAGAATGAAGCACTGAAACAGTCATGAAGTTGAATAGAGGTGACTGACGTCAGGCTATGTTTGTTCAAATGTGAAGCAGTTACTAGCGACATCCATTTCTTGCGCCTTATATGTATACCCCTATTCGGCTTGTTTGATTAATTGTGTAGTAACAATGGAACTGGTTAAGAAATGTATACTTGATTGAGGTCAGTTAACCACAGAAAACACGTTAAAAACAAGATGCAAATCCAAGATGTTGGTTAATTATTCCCATATTAGACGTGTTTTAAATATACCAATGAGTGTGTATCAGCGTAAGTGTACAACAGGTCAGAGAAAATGTACGGTTTAGAGTAAGACTCCACATAGTTATGGACGGGAGTTAGCAAAGAACCTGCTTCATCTTCTCTCAAATAACTCAAATGTCTTCTGTCGGCTTGTATTTACGTCGGGACTGTTTTCGTTAATACTTAAATGTTCTTAAATGAAAAACAGCTATTCAGCTAAATTTTTCATGTGAGGGCGAATGGCGAACCCGGTTAAGTAAGTGCTGGAAATATGCATTTACTCAAATAGTGTTGATGTAATTACCTCCGCAGAATTGGTTGGTTTGACAATTATATCTTGTGGTGTTACATGTGTTATTTCTTATCTTAGTTATCCATGACTTCTGGCCTAATGTTGTCAGGTATGCACTGCGATGCAATATATTTGCCAAGTTTTATACCAAGACAATCGATAAACAGTTCAATACGACACAAACTTACTGCAGCACAACTGGAAAATAACACAACCTCGTTACCCCCAACTGATCAGCGCATTTCGAACAAACTATTAAAACTTGACTGCCGAATTCGCGTTAACCTTTACCATATAACAAGGTTCCAGCCTTTTTCATCTCAAAACAATTGGATATTCAACCGGATAAACACTGGTGTGATGGCCGCCGCCGTGATGTGTTCTTTGAGATGTTGTCTTATACCATCGGGAGTAGTGGGTACAGGAGTATATTCCAAAGTAACAGAAACTGCATTTACAGAATCATCGTTGTCTTCGGGTTCCGTAATCGTTTAACACCCACTCTCTGCTTTCATCTGGATGATCTACAATAAACAGGCTAGCTAGTATGGACAAACAGCTTGGTTATGACCAACCAATACACAACGTCATATTCAGATCCGCACATCATTGGTTTAGTCAGCACTTCACTAATGTCGCGATATTACCCGATTACGTAATCAAGTAACTGGTGATAGCCGCTTAGTGAGTGAGTCCAGTTCGTGAGATTTCTTACATCCATCTGGAATCGGATGTTAGTGACGATTAACTCATGAGTATCACAAAGTTAGAGCAGACGACCACCGCTCTCATGAACTGCATCAGTGTCGTGGGTACCAGCGACTCACATTCATGCTGAGTCAAGCCTAGTCCTCGAACAGAGATTGCCTAGAATCAACAGTCGGCCGCCCACTGTTGAGAAGCTGAGTTTAACGGACAGCTGTTCATGGAACTGATATTTCGTGATATCGGCATGATAAAGTTGGATTACAAAACACTAGAAAATGTGGCACACTTACATCGACCGAGTCACTGGTGCATGAACATGATTCGAAGACTGACATCTTGCGGTTCACCCACATTCAAAAAAGTGATGCGGTCAGCTTCTGCAAAAAAGACACTATATTTCGGAGCCCCGTTTCCCGGGTAAACAATCCAACAGAATGCGTAACAAGTATCTGATTCTCGGGGCTTACCTTGGCCTGTAAGCTTTATCTCACTTAGTTCTGTGACATCGGTTTCGCAGTGATTGAGTTCCTTAACAATCTGCGCGACACGGCGTTGTGGGAGCCGTATGATGCAGTAATCCAACAGTGTACGCACATTCCACGTTCCAACGGACAACGTTTTACATCCAGGCGCATGAATCAGTCTGATAGGTGAAACCTTGGATTAAGTCCCTGACGGTCTAGCCTGTTGGGCAAAACGAAAGCGTATTCTCAGAAGAGCTCAACCGGAGCCAATAACCTAAAGGTCTGAATATATTGGTAATGGGGAGCCAACCAGGCCCTAGGCGCAATTAAGAAGACTTTGAAGCTATATTCAGATTGTATGTGTGCTTGGCAAAATTAACGCGAATTTTCGGCCGTGTGGGAAAGTACACCGGCTTGCATAGCTGACCGTTTGGCGATCTGAAGATTGTAGTGTTGCAGTTATGAATATATTTCTGCTGTACACTCTCGGATTCGTGCCTCATTGCTTGCTCACTCCTACGCAGTTAGTAGTGTGACATAACAACCTACAAACTTGGTTGTTATTTGTGTAATTTCTCCCCCTTTGACATAGCTAACGCGGTTGAACCTTGGTGGACCGAAAACCCAGAAAATACTGTCATCCGGGCCTAAACAGAGCACAAGCCATACCATCACTCCATTTTAGCAGAAAATGTCAAGTCAAGCGGCCACTCATACACACACAAATCTACAAGATCGATTTGTCAATAGACAGGCTAATCCATACCACAGCCTAGAAACACGCAGGAGCGGTTCAGGGAAAACACAACAGTTTTATTAATCCTGCAACAGTTGGCAATTTTAGACACAGAACACTTCGAAGTGTTGACTTACAATCATCTAGTTTCTGAATGTTAGAGGTCGCCGAAACAACAAAAACTCGGCAACACTTTTGCTGAATCGCCAACTAAATTAGATGGATTAGACAATATGTCATTGTTTAACTCGAGGGGAGACGAAATGCTGGCCAATGATGTGTATGTTTGTTGTCATATAACTGAGTTTGTTTCTGTCTGTTTACCACATTTTTCTCTTATGCTATCAACTTTTGGTGCGTAATGTACATTCCACAGTAACTTACCGGAGCTGTGCACCCGGTTCAATTGAGAAATGTTTAAATGTCAATTCGGTCGATCAGTCTGTACTGAAGATTTTTATATATGATGCCTATTTCTCTGTATATCCTAAGATATCATCAGCCCCCAACCATTTCCTGGTGTTATACGGAAACTACTCTTGGTCAAAAGTATCGGTCTGATTAAAGAATGAATTTATTCTGTTCCGATGAGAAGAAGCAAATGATCTGATGTTATCCGGAGCATTACTAACAAGTTATTTTTTACGCAAAACACGAATCCCGCAATCTGGGGATTTGCTCAGTTCGCCGGAATGGGATATAATGCTTCTGTGTAAATGTGACGCACGTTTCTACATTGTGATACATTCATTATATGGCGCATACTCGAGTCGACGTTTCACAGGTGAAGATTTGTTGAAATTATTTCAGAAATTCTCACCGGTTCTAAAAATACAAAGTGTAACAAACATATGGTTTCAGTAAAATCTTTTCAGACTGTTATAGTTATAGGACCAAAAGAAATAGGAATAAAATAGTCACAGGTGGAACTTGCTATTGATCAAAAATACACACCTCGGCCTCCTAGTTACTTTAACAGAAAATTTGAAGTAGCCAAACCGAGTATGTCATTCAACAGTTTCTCGTCGCTACCTCTAAATCTGAACGATAATGCTTCGGTCCACAAATCACCTATGGTGATTTCATCATCCGGTAGCGATTCCTCAGAAAACAACGTGGTCAGTATGATTCGGCATTTATTTCGGGGAATCAGAGAACATCATCCATCTAGGATAGGGGCAGTCGAACAAGTTCAACCACGAGTGCCACTGCAGGTAATCTGACTGACAGCGATCATCAAATCAACGTAGATTGATTATCCACTGCTACTTATAGAGTTCCAACGAATCGGTCAAGATTCGATCGCTAGCGACATTTGGCCACTGCCGAGGCCATCGCCATCTAATTATGTGACTCAACTTTGTGTGAACAGAAAAAGTTTATTCAATCGCTGGAGCTACTTCGCTCAATAGCTGATTCAACTGATCGATACGTAAGCGTTGACAAACGCAAACGTAAGGTGGTGTGACTGCTGACAGATACCACGCTACGTATTTATTTTCAGTTTGTTGCTCTATAACAGTAAACCCCTGATAAACGCTTATCGAAAACATGTTTGCTACACTTCAAGTTTAGCGAAGTCTGCATCATAGTCATACTCAATACATTTGATATACGAGTAGAATAGTTTGATGATGCCTTTAATAGATGCTACACAAATATCCGAGACATTACATTTTGAGAGACTCATTTGCTATAGGAATCTGCATGATTATGAGTTTATGAAAACTTCGTTGGTAATTATAATGAGATACTACTGTATACTGGACAAAAGACGATTCTAAAAACGAAGAAAAGCAGAAATGCTTTAAACGGTTTCAAGAGGACCTTATTTATCCATTTCAACTTCACTGTGACTTCTATTCTGTAGGAGTCAGGAGCAGCCACATCGACAATGAAGATGGTACGGTTTTTAATATAAGGAAGTCGAGTTCAAGAAATGGTTTGTTCGTGAAGATACAGGGTTATAGACCAGTTGAAAGACCCTTGTTCCTGCGTTCACAAATTAGTAATGCAGCTACAATGTTGTGTCGTCAGCATCTGTCAGAATGGGCTAGAGGAAACGACTAAAGAAGGTGAGACAAAATTTGATGGCCCCTCACCTATCGACATTCCACTTCTTGCAGTGATTTCAAATGGCCACATGAGCGACAGCGTTTTTATGTGCTGCACGCGAGCTCTAAGTTATATTGCGCCGATATGTAGGCGGGGTATGATTCCGGTTGCATGACATGACCATCGTTCAAAAATATCGCATGCAGACACCATCTTGTGTTGCAGCGGATCTCAATCCGCGCTGATTTTGCATTTTTTTTGTACACAATACTCTTTTCAACTGTTGACATCGATGTAAGTACAAGGAGATGAAACGGTGGAATTGGATGATCCACTGCGAAACCGCGTTTCCCGATAACAGTTGTTTTTGATGCGAGCCCATCGATTCAGAGGCGTATGAGATTAAAGATGAGATGGCCTCAGGTAGCTGAAATAAAGTCCAGAATAAAATAAATAGTTGAATTTTTCTTTGGGCAGACACATCCACTTCATACTTTTCATTCTCAGTGATAATATAAAAGATTAAGCGTCTTTTGTAAACAGCTTTCAGATATGGTTAACAGGTTAACTTCGGCAGTATGTGTGTCCGTGAAGTTTCTATTCTCTGCTTGTGTTTTGGAGGTGATTTCGTCGTAATAAGTGGTATTTTTAATTGATCAGCAGCTGCGGTTGTTGGCAAAAATTTTCTCTACCTGAACAACAAATCTAGAACTGTGAATGTTGTTGTAGGGGAATCACTTACTACGATGGTTCTACTTGCCTCCATGAATACGTCTTCAAAACCCTCAACGTCCTCATTTCTATTTGCTGTTGTGGTTCATGGTAAAATTAACCTTAAAACATTCCTGCGATTATTCTATCCCGAGTATTAACCCTTGTCTCAAGGAAGCTGGTAGTACAGTGTATTTCACATAGGTCGACTAGATCAAGTGATCATTGGATGCGCCTAGGGCTACACTGAGACTAAGTGAGCATTGTGGACGATCAGCCAGGGACAGTTGAGAAGAAATGTGAAGGAAAGATACCCTTGATGGACACTGCTACTATGATAACATTATTAGATTCCAGGATATGGTTTACCGCGTTCGTGAAATGAACGTTGGTGATTGCATAAAATCACAGATCAACAGTGATGAGTGATTGGTTTATGAAAGAATCATGAGGTACGTAGTCAGAAGCATTAGATAAATCATTGCATACAATGGAACAGTCGTTATGGAGGCTATGCTAATCCCGAAGTAACCCACGGAAAACGGTTGTCATCACAACCGTCCCGTCTTGTTGTGGGAAGCCGAATTGTTGCCGGTTGAAGGAGTATAAACAGACAGAACGATGAAATCATCCATTATGACTGCATCTTGTGACCACTGAATAAGTAAAATGTTCGGACGAAACTGAGGTGGTGTAGGCGGAATGGAGATCTTGAGTACAAATTTTGTGCGAGCAGTGTTCAGTTGTAAGGGAAGTTGTTCGGTAATTGATAGTCAGTGATTTAGCTGGGAAATGAGCCACGTGGGTAGGTGTCAGGCAGTCTCGTCTAGCGTGGATCTTTCCTTGAAACGGATTGCCTTAGCGACTCCAGCTTCGGAATTTGCAGCGACGAGATTACGAGCAGATAGAATTACACTTAGTAGGGGACGTTTGCCACTAAGTACCACACCCCGGTGGTTCCCAAATCTAGGGAACTTTTGTTCATTATTAGCGAAGACATTTCTTCATGTGTCATCAAGTAATGTTTTCGCCCTGCCCCTCTCCCATCAGTTGTAGTGATTTTGTATGTCAAAATTGGACTCTTCGGATGTGGTGACTGTTTTTATCCGTGATGTTGTAACGTCGCCGTCTAGATGGTCTCCATGCAAATTTGCTTGATGGTCTTCCTCAAGACGGAGATAAGCTGGTCGTTGTACGAGAATGTTGCCAAGGGCGCGTTCAATGGATGAAGTGGGCGAGTCTCAGTACATCTCTAGAGCCAATCTATTGCTACTCTAGTGAGTGTGACATGGTCAAACTCGTTGTCTGACGACCTAACCAACTACAAACCCGCCAATCGTTCTTATCGAGTTGTTGTTGTTCTTATCGGGTTGTATGACAGTAAACAAAGTCTTCGTAATCGATAGTACCATTGAAGGAACGCTAACCACCACCGATTCAGCAACTGATAAGGAGAAGTATAGTGAATACGAATAGCCAGAACATGATTCACCCGGGTTTTCTCTCTGTATGGCAGGCATGTCCAGATGTTAGTCTTCGAAGTTCAACACAATGAGTAGTTCACAGGAGGCTACAGATGGTTGACTAAGTAGAACAGTCTTCAGTTTAGACGTATCAATTTCACCATCTAGTAGGCCCAAGCACAGTAAATTAAATGGACCTGGGGATTTGTCAAAATTTACTCATGGTGACTCAGGTTTAAATGCCACCGATAATTTCTCGATGAACAGCTGGGTTTCTTATGAAAAATTGTCCAGTACAGGAGGTAAATTGTCCAATTCCATGTAAACTTCCGGGTTTTCCTTTTGATCGATAGAGACCTTCATCGATGAGTCGTGACAGAGTTGCTTGAATGTTAATTGAGTCCTAAGGTCTTCAGTTTTGATGATCCGGTTGGTTGGACTGACCAGGAATTTGATAGGTTTGGTTTTGACATACGGAGCTGATTCATACATTGAAGATGTCTTGAAAGATTTGTGCCGGAATCGGTTGGCTGGAACCAGCTGGGTGATGGATGATGCGTTGTGTCGCGTATGAGTGACCCCGGTGCACATTCCGGGATTCGGAGCACAGGGAGACTGGCGGGGAGCCACAGACGTCTCAACCCAAAGACGTTGTGCTGATTACTCTCGGGGGAGCGAAACTGTAGTCCTTGGTCAGTACTAGGAAATATCCATCACAACAAGCGTAGTCGCTTTTAATACTTGCCGCCGATAGAATTATTACACGATCAGAGATGGTTGAATAAGGACACATCATCGGGTACTTAAGAATGCGGAGGTGAATCGCGCGAAGGCTTAGCTTAGTGTAATCCAACGTTGATAAATAAAAAAATCATTGACAAGAAGGCAAGACAAACGGCGTGCTCTATATTCCCTTAGATGTTTTTGTTGTACACCCTCCTAAACGATACGCTGATTCGTCCTTGCTATCGTAGTGCGCTTGACAGAATTCGGATTCTACACCCCGGTAATGATTAACGCGAAAATCTCGGTCCCGAAAAGTACTGCGACTGTCCCCGTATTCGCTCCCAAGGCAAGCCAAAAGACGCGTTCAAATATGGAGCTTTGTTCCGCCCTAAAATGTGTGCGACGAAGGCGGCAAATACAAAGTACTTATATGATGCACAATGGACAAAAAGAAGGACAGTTGCCGGAAAAAAATGTTAAGGTCATTGATGGGCATAGCGGACTAAAAATCAGACAGGTAAAAAGTAGCCAAGGTCAACTCTCGGCCGCTCTGAGCAGGTCCTCTAACTAGGACAAAATCAATCGGCTATTTTTCTTTCTCACTGCGAAGGTGCCTTGGGACGGTAACAGGTTGTGCCCCCTAGCAGTTTTTGGCGTTCACGCTACGATAAGTCATGCTGGGAGGTAAATTCAGCAAGGCATTGAAATCACCGGAACCCGAAGGCTCTGTCTAATGACAACAGGTGTGTAGGGTGGTAGCCATAAGAGACGGCTTTCACTCATTTACGCCGTCCGACGTATGAGACGTCCGAGATGCGTACTCAGTGCAAGCCAGGAACGACAGCTTCGCCACAGCGCACTTTTTGAAACGTGCGCTCTCGAAATCAATTATCCGTTTTGTTCACCTTTCATGAGTGTCTTATCTAGGGTTAGTCGAGAAGTAGAAGTTGGGTTGTGACTTCTTTCAGTCACAGGCACCTGTGTGGAACGTCGTCAGCCAATGTAGGACATTTACGGATGTCAAAATTTCTATTAACTGACCCTGTTTCGCACCTTCCCGTGGCCCCGTGTGTCTAGCGGATTATCGTTGTTCTCACATTTCGTATCCAAAATGCTAAACTTACCATTTCGTCTCTCCCGGTCATTAGTTTTTATCCACAAGCTCAAAAATCCTTTGCTTTCTGCCAATCCCTCCCCCTACCACTGTGAATACCGTCTTCTAACGAATCGTCGTGATACTGTCATCAACTTATTAATCTGCTCGAAGACCAGGTGCTTTGCCACACAGATTGATTCAGTCGCACTTTGTTGCTGCGTCATAGCCCGTAGGCTGTCTTTGCATGAAAGTTCCAAAGCAGGAAAGCCATGACTTAATTGATTAGACAGACCGACACGAAAACAGAAGTCAACAATATACGGGAATTCTGATTACACATGTAGCCGCAACGTCAACACATGTTGTCTTAAACATACAGGGGGATTAGGATGTTTTGTAGCCAAAGCCTCAGCAAACTGGAGGATACGTTCCAAGTCGCTTCGAAAATTCACAGGGGATGTACCAAGATCTTTGAGCCTGTATCCTGATTGGATTATGATGGTACTGATTG
Source organism: Paragonimus heterotremus (assembly GCA_013368495.1). NCBI lineage: Eukaryota > Metazoa > Platyhelminthes > Trematoda > Plagiorchiida > Troglotrematidae > Paragonimus > Paragonimus heterotremus. The sequence continues at coordinate 184,191 of LUCH01000045.1, read as the reverse complement.
CCATCTTTTGGCCCGTGTACTTACGCTGGCTTTTCCAGTTGCGTTACCAGCACTTTGACAACATGCTCCTTGATACACTCAGTAAGTTGTCCTCCCCAATGTAGCTCATACTGCACCTACACAAATACTTGCATAAACAGTGAAGTAGAACAGACGTTGACGGCTTATCCGTAGACGATATAGCCAGTTAGATTCCAGTTTGTCTTGGTACTCGAAGTTTTCCAGTATTATAGGTTCCAAAAAAAAACAGTTACTGTTGGACATTTCTTCGTCTTTGTTGATCGATTGTCATCTAGAAACAAGAGTTTTAAGTACGCTGTCTCCTTCGGTACAGCCTTTACTTGTATTCTTGGGGTAATGACGTTGCCACACTTCCTAGCAAAGTGTAGGGTCGCCTACTGACGCCCAGTATGCTTAACTATAACGGTGGATTGTCGTATGTGTATAGATTCCGCGCTCTGTGGAAGAAAATTTTGGTTAGGCTTCTCTTATGTAAGATTGGACGGAAGCCTTCAAAGTGCCATTACCATCCTGTTCAAGTAGTTTTCTTGTGGAAACACTTTCCATCTGATGTTCAAGTGGCTAGAATGTCCAGATACCAAAGAGTCATTTTCTTTGGTCTGTTTCGTTGGCTTTAAGTGCAGATGAGCTTGATTCAACTTCAACACTAACACATTAGAATCACTAGGGTTCTCAGACTTGACTAGAGGATCGTCTACATAGCGCCTGTGCAACACCAATCTTGACAGACTTCCACTTAGGGCGGATACTTCTACGGCCATGAAGGACCCCGCTCTGCCCATCGAAACCCGGTCTACCTTCCGAAAGGCAAACCTCTGGAAAGTGAACTTCACACTGTGAACACACAAAAAATAACGATGATTTCAGTGTCATTGATGGGATGGAACGGAGAGCAGTATTGGTTGAAACAAATCTGCAATTGTTTCATAAGGCAGGATACCAGTTAACAGGGTCACCACATTGAATGAACACATCGTATTCCTCATTTTCATTCCCATCAGCAGAGATCTGGCCGCTATCAACGTTCCAGCTCAAACCTGTTAGCATTATTAAAACGAATGAGACATTTACAATCCTGATGGGTTGATACAGACGTGACTAAAGACGCATTTGACAAGCTGTCAGATCACTCATAAATCGATTAGCATAATTCAATAAATCGGCATGGGTACCAGCATTTGGCTTCCATTTGTTTCAATGTCTAATGCAAACAGGATAACAAGCAAATGGATTTCTCCTTTTTCTCCTTACATTCGGCTCTATCCACATGTTAGTCGAAATTAAAACCTGATTAACATAAAGTATCGTAGGAAAACGGCAGACAGGAACCTCGAGTCTGGTGGGGCCGACTGGAAAGTCTATGGGAATGCGACAGTTGCGATTAATGGGTGATTTTCAGTTTGTATGAGGAACACATAAGTAAACTTTTCTTCCACCTAAATACGTCTACCTAGTTGCAAACCGACTGTTTTGTAAAATGTAGGTCTAACTGTAAGAAGGTAGAAATGAATTGGTATAGCATAGTTGATTAAATCCTTGGGGAGTGACAAACTAACTGTTGGCTACCTACTGAACTATCAGTATGTACTAAATTGGTCTACATGAGTTAAATTTCACACATTTTCTAAACGTTTTGCGGAGAAAAAGTGATCGCCATAAGTTACACCTGTATCAATCGATCGGTCAAACTGAATTGTTCTCATATACTCTTTTATTACAAGAGAGGTGGCAATCCTACTTTACTCAAACTAAAATACTTCCCAACGGAACTAGTATTATGTGCAAAATGTATTAACTAAATACTACCTTATCTGGATGCGAACATGCCTGCTATATGGTAAACTCTGAAGTAACTTTCTGCTCCGCATTGCAAACGCTACTGGCCTCTGTTCATAACACAACCCCCAACGGGTACAAGAAGTGAGGATCTTTTTCACTCCCGTGACACCTTTATGAACATATAAAACAATGAACAAGATATCGTTTGTTTTCTACGTATCTTACTTTCGTATTCCGATCCCTCCTGAAAAGAAACTTGGAATTCCAATTTTGTTAACGTTTATCGCTAGTGCATATCCAAACTATTGTCGGGGTTTAAAATCCAGTCAATATTTTTATGAGGCAGTCATGTTGACTAATACACCATTGAACTCACAGTTGACATGAATGCATTACCGTATCCGAACACATCCACATTCACATGTAGGTTTACTCTACCATCCTGAGAGAAAGTACGATATCTGTATTGATAATACGGTTGTGTGCGAAGTACAGCCAATCTAATATAGCTAAAACTTGTGAATCTAATCATCAATAACTGGTCGTAATCTGCGCATACCTTGGGCCTTCACCAAATTCGGCCAGTCAGAACTTTTCACTGAATACAAAAATTGTTCGTGAATGGTCTTCAATTGGCAGCTCGATAACTATTTACTTAACTGCACTTCCAACAAACAATGTATTACTTGTTTCGAATGATTATACTGTCAGTAATTTCAACAAGGTAGTAAATGTACATCAAAAATATCACATAAAAATTCACAGGCCATACATTAAAAATCGTCGACAATAACTTAAAACTACATAAAATCCAGGAATTTCTCCTCTGAAGACTGTCACAGGTGTTATTTGTGACGATCCTCTCAATAGTGGGTCGAGGTCGGACCTTCAAACCAACCCGACCTAGCTGGCAAGTATAATGCCCTCATGTGAAACCACAAATAAGTTGATATATGGAAGTCATGGATGGAAAACCTTTTTCAAAAATGAGCAACCTGTAACTCTGAGTTGCACGTCCTTGGTTTTACGTGATTAGACTAAATGTGACGACGATTTTGAGCTTTTTCACTTCAGATGACAAATCACCTAATTAAATCCATCTGCACACTGAGGTACCCTCGTCAATAACCAAATTAAGCGAACCACTCAAGTAATATTTCTCATCCGAGTGGATTCATCCCTGTATTCACGGTAATCCCTAGGCCTCTGTAAAGTGAAACCGAAACTGAGAAAACGCATGTCAGCCGGTGGTTAGTGCAGTCTCCAAAAAAGAGGCTTCAATTGAGAACAAATTACCTGAATGAACAGTGACGTGATGTTTTATATTGTTTCTCACCCCTTCCTTACTTTTGTAGTAGTGTTACGTGCTCTTGATAAACGATTTCTGGTGAACTCTCGTTCTCCCTCTTATCGGGCACACTACATTTTGGCGATCTTACCAGGATTTGAAGAAAAAGGCAAATGCCGATTAAACAGACGTAAGGTGATCAAAATTCGAGCGAGAATGCACTACCGACGAAATGACAGAAGTAGTAAACACGTTGACGCTGGCGATGGCGAATATCTGTCTTTCTCAGCCAATAGCTGCAGTGCTCCCCCTGCCGATACCAAGGAAGTTTGTCCTTGGGTTGCCATATCGACGATAAAAAAAGCATAGCAAGGCTGTACACGACCACTTTCCATTTGCCCAAGGTAAAATGGCTCTCCTTTTTCTCCTATCGGGCGAAGTGCTGGACATTGTTTTGAACATTCAGGTGATAGGCACAAAGATAGGTGGTATGACCGTCCAAGAGATCCCCCATTTGCTAAACTTGCCTATGTTGCCAATACAATGGAGGGAACAATTTCAGGGAAGACGACAACAACCAGATGAAAGGTTCGGTGCATTTGTGAGACATCTGCGATACTCCGCCTAGCGAGCATATGACGGTAAGTCCGCCCAAGAACGAGATAAACGACTGTTGTAGCAGTTAGTGATTTGAGTTTTCCGTATGAACATCAAGCATGAGTTTTGGTTGCTTCTTCCAACCGCTGTAGATGCGACAATAAAAATTGCGGAATACGTAGGAAAAGTCGACGCCGCCGTTGAGACACCGGCAATACCGTGCTTCGCGCGCCGCAAGGAACTACACTGTTTCGTCAATCGTCAGACACAGAGTTACAGAGGTCCTTATATGCCGGCTCCCTTCCAATTTCGTCCACAATCCCGACGTGAAACCTGTTACCGTGATCGGAACAATCGGCCGTACACTCCGCAGTGACGACAGCGGTACTTAACTTCAGGTAAGTGAAGTAGCAGTTCAAGTTTAACTTCGGATTTTGCCGTAGAGTTGACGATTGGGGATGCCACTGGCGTGGGGTTATTAAATACAGGACATCTCGCAGCTTTATTAGACCGTATGTTATAAGGAAACTCGGCTTTCACAAATTAGAGGGCTGTAATTGGAAGTTAGCCGCCGCTGACGGCTCGACCATGAATACTCAAGGGTTAGTTGACACCCATGGTGAGGATAGCTAATCAGACAATCCAAAACAAATTCGTAGTAGCCCCAAACGTTATAGTTGGCTGCATAGTCTGCATTGATCTCCTAAAGCGTCTTGAATGCTGCTCAAAATTAGCAGAACGTCAGCTGGTTTCACCATCATGCAAGGTGCTCTTTAGATCACTGTACGACCATAACAGATTCGAGTTTACCCTGCAGGTCGCCCCAGGGGATGTCGGGCCACAAAACAAAGCGTTACTCAAGGTATTGGAGTGCTACGATGATAATCAAAGCGCAGCTAAGTTGAAAAGCGCAATTATTAGTCACACTGATGCGTTTGCTTGGAGTAAGATCGACCTAGGGCGAACAAACGTGCTGAAACACGAACTAAACATGTGGAATGCCCTTCTCATAATAACACCGCCTGACATGATTCCAGTGGCCCTATAGATAGAAGTGATCAATATTATTAATGAGATGATGCAGGAAAATGTAATCTAACCGTCGAACTCCCTATGGGCTTCTCCTGTTGTGCTGGTGAAGAAGAATGACGCTGGTTGGCGACTACGTGTTGACTATAGGAGGCTGAACACGGTCACTATTAAGGATGCGTCCCCAATACCCAGCACTGACGATTTGTTTGACTGCCTGGGAAGTTCTATCTACATCAGTACTCTGGATTTAGCTTCGGATTATTGGTAGGTAGAAGTAGAGAAAACAGGTCGGGCTAAAACGTTGTTTGTGGTGCCCACAAGGCTGTATGGGTTTCAGACCATGCCATTAGGGTTATCAAATTCTCCCGCTGCATTTCAACGTTTAATACAGCGGGTGTTGAGTAAACTCATCCCTATCGGTGCCTCGTTTATTTGGATGATGTTATCGTCCACAGAAAAACAAACGAGAGGCATCTAAGAAATCTATCCAGCGTCTTCGAAAGACTATCGCAAATGGGTCTGACGCTCAACCCCGCTAAGTGTTATTTATTACAAACAGAAGTAACTTATTTGGGGCATGTAGTTTTTTGGGGCACCATCCGAACAGATCCAAAGAAGGTTGAGCAGATTATGACCTGACCTACACCGCAAAACACCGAGAAGGTGCGTAGCTTCATGGGCTCCGCCTCATATTACAAAACATTCACACCGGGATTCCCACGTGCAGCTACTCCGCTACATGCCATCCCAGAGAATGGTCCGAAGAATGTGAAGCGGCGTTCCTTATACTCCGCGCCTATCTTGTCACTGGCATACTCGTCGCCTACAGCCGACGAGTACAGCTTGGATACTGATGCTAGTGATTATGCCACTGGGGCCTTAGTAATGCAAAAGGGTGCTGATGCACAAGATGGAGTGATCGCTTACAGAGGTCGCGTCCTCTGCAAGAGAGAACAAAATTAATGTACAACCAGGAAGAAGATGCTAGCCCTGGTTTTCTTTGTAAGGCAATACCGGCACTACTTGTTAGGCAGGTGGTTTACCCTTCGCACCGATCATCAGTCTCTCCGCTGGCTTCAAAATTTTAAGGGTTCAGAGGATCATATTGAGCTGTGGCAGGGGATTCTTCAAGAATATGATTTCGAGTATGAACACCAAGCTGAGAGAAGCCACGTTAATGCAGATGCGTTATCCAGGAGACCTGGGAGTGCTCATGAAGACTGCCGGTCTTGTAAAACGCAACACGTAACTCTAGCTACATTGCAAGACGCGGACTATGGACATTGGCAGACAACTCAAGCGTCCGACCCTGAAACTGCCCTTACTTATCAGAGACGACGGGACGAGGGAAGTTGGCCCACAATTAAAGAGATGGAAGGGAAAAGTTACGAGAGCCGATGTCTATGAGTAATGTGGAGCCTTTTAGTGGTCAACGAGGGTGTCCCGTTTTTCGATCACAGGCCAAATCATTACAAAAGAATTGTCGTCCCACGATCAACGGTAGACAGGGCGTAAAAGGACCTTCATCGAGAACTAGGACATGCAGAAATGAACAAATTGAACGCTGCAGCCACACAATGCTTCTGATGACCACATCTGCGCCGTGATGTGGCAAACTTCTGCTTACGGTGTAAACAGCGTGGTAGTTTCAAAAATCCTAATGACAAACAGAAGGCCCCATTACAACCGACATATGCTGGCTACCCAAACGAATTAGTTGGGGTAGATATCACAGGCCCCTTATCAGAAACGTCAAGAGACAAACCGTATGTTCTTGCGTTGACTGACTATTTCACAAAATGGTGTGAAGCAATACATTTGTCCCACAATGATGTGAGAACGGTGGCCGACACGATTGTCGAGCATTGGGTGTGCCACTGGGGAGCCCCGGGACAGTTGTACTCAGACCAGGGATCCAATTTCGAAAGTGCGTTGTTGCGGGTTATCTGTCGGAGCCTGGGAATTGACAAAACTCGAACGACCGCCTAGCAACTTCAAGGCAACGAGCACCTCAAGAGAACTAATCGCTCACTTCTACAGTTACTAAAGGCATTTGTAGTCCCCAACATGCTCGACTGGGATCTAACTATTCCAAGTGTGTACCAGCCCACCGCAACTGTGTTCATGCATCCACTAAACAAACACTCCAGGTCTTATGAACTGGCGGAGAAATACGACTACCATCCTATATCTGCCAGTCGAATACAGCCCATGGTGGCGGAATATGTTTGCAAGTTGATCGATGCCCTACGATTGACACATGAAATGGCGAGAACACATTTGCAGAGCGCATATCCGCCCCAGAAGATGTACTATGACAAAAAAGTGTTCCGTCCCCTTTGAGACCTGGGGATAAAGCATGGTTACACAAAAAGACAGTGCATCCGGGTGTCCCCACAAAATTGCAGAGACAACGGAAGGGGTCCTTTGTTGTAGAACGTATGATGTCTGACTCGATTTGCCTAGTAAAAGATCCGGAATCCCCAACTAGTTCGCTTATATTTGTCCATTATAACCGCCTGAAGCCGTTCACGGATGGTAACGACAACGACCCAGTAGGAAATGTAGACAACGTTCCAGAGGTAGGGTCAGAAGTTGCGGTTCCACCAGAAGGGGGTCGGGGCGCGGCATCGAGGACGCTGCCTTAAGTAGTAGAGGATAGTGGAAAACGAAAACGAAACTGAGAAAACGCATGTCAGCCGGCGGTTAGTGCAGTCTCCAAAAAAGAGGCTTCAATTGAGAACAAATTACCTGAATGAACAGTGACGTGATGTTTTATATTGTTTCTCACCCCTTCCTTACTTTTGTAGTAGTGTTACGTGCTCTTGATAAACGATTTCTGGTGAACTCTCGTTCTCCCTCTTATCGGGTATATTATACTTCTAAAAAAACTGAATACATTTCATATACTTGCGTCCTTTGTATCAGCGTATGCTACTTACGCTGTTAAACGATAATTCTTTTATAACTTGAACACAGAAACACCACAGCTTTCGCATTCGAACTAAATTGCTTAATCAGTTCCTTTTAGAAATAAACATTAGCTTCATGTTTTGCTGTGGTGAGTGCTCCTAAGTATTGCATATCCTTAATAAAATCGATATTTTAGTAATCGACGTGTCTTATGTGAACTTGATGGCACTGTAGTCAATACGCTTCCTTTATGAAGATGTGGGCCCTGCTGTCACAGAAATAGGTATTGCGGACCAGTTCTAAGAGCATTGAAACTTAGGTTCAGCACTCCTTCTGAAGAGGGCCGTCAAAACTCTATATTGAGATGAGAACTTCAAATAATTGAGTAATGGTCAAGTTATATCAAACAAATATGTAATAAATTAACTACTACAGTTTTCTCAAAATCTCTACACGCAGCTTCAACAATGCCGCTGGAAAATTCACACAGATCTTACATACAAATCTCACATAATCACGCAAGAAATTCTCCAGTGAACTGTCTATTATTCTAACAGGCGGACTGTGAACGGTAACTAATACATAACTTTCTGCTTCAACGGTTACATAATAAATGGTTAAAAATCCCCAGAGTAGTCATCAGAAGAAACGGTCTAGTGAACAAACTCGTTTCCGGTTGTTCTTCAACAGAACAAATACATCACATTTATATGAAACAGAATTGTCAGGGTGAAACGAAAGAAACAAGTAACAAGTTCAATCAAGGCCAAACACACCATATAGGAACAATGTTTGAATACGATTACGTCACAGTTGTGACGCAACTGGAACCATGGCGCTTCGATCGGTCACGGTGTGAATGGTAGGCTATGACAACATCAAAGCCCAAACAAGAAGCTTCTGTGCGCACAAGAATGGATCATCCAATCGGATTCCGATCGCCCCAGCAATAGCCAATATTCGGCTTCTCACAGCTTTTGACTGACCCCCCTTGATTCGGTTACTCGGACGGGAAGAAGAGGCCGAGTCGATGGTATGGTGCGAATCGGCAAGATGTACAGGTGCGCTGGTAACTGCCTTGGTGACTCTGCTATTGATGCAGACGGGATGATGCTCATGGATAAGCGCCTGGTCGTGCAACCCACGCAACTAATTCCACAGGGACACGTACATGATTGCGCACAAAAGGAAACCGCAGAACCAGGCACTTTATCAATTTATCGTAAACTCACAACCGTAGTGGAGTTGAAATGAACGCGCAATTTGGCATCATAGAATGTTTAGCCGAAAACAGTGTTAAGTATCCCAGTGACTGTTTCAACAAACGTACCGATTTTGAACAGCAACGGAATGTACACTGCTTCCTCTTCCAGTAGAGGCACCTCATCTTTTTCCTCGCGGCGTTGCATGATCTTGTCTACAAATCGTAATGCGTAGCCATTCTGCAAGATTACTGTGCGTAAGAACGACAGTTTATTGGAGGATATATGGGGTGTATTTATTCTCATGGCTACAGTAAGCAAACAGTTTATGAGATTCCTTTTCTGTGGTTGTCATGGTCCACCACCCACACCATAGTCAATCACACTGCTACGGTTCCAACTACGTCACCGTTGTGACGTAACTGTATCAAAACGTTGTTGCAATATGTAACAGAATCTGTGACGTGTTTGACCTCGATTGAACTTGTTACTTGTTTCTTTTGTTTCACCCTGACAACAATGTTTCGCATAAGTGTTATGTATTTGATCTGATGATGAATAACCAAAAACCATCTTTATCAGTACACCGTTTTTTCCAATTTACATATTATACTGCAATGAATGCTAATAAATCAAACCTGTTGTTTTATTCACAAACGTAAGTATAGAGTAGTTGGTAGTGTACACTCTTTTTGAGTCAAATACTCTGGCGACAAAATAAGGACAGAAAAAGTCGACACTGCTTAGCCTGCACCGTTCTGCCCATCGACATGATTTGTATTCGTAAACGAATGTGCTCACTTTGATATCGATTGGTTGAATTGTTTCTGATAAAAGTCAGTGGGTCCTGGATTTAGTTGATGTAAGGTCATCAGGAAAGTTTATGTGCCCGTGAAAGCTGTTGACACTAGAACAAATAATCAGAAACAAATGTGGCAGGACGTTTTAATAGGACATTTCATTCGTGCCTAATATGAGGTCACTGGCGCGGTGGGTAACAGGTGTCTCACAGATGTGTGGTCGGAGTTCTAGTCCAGATTCCCACGAGGATACAAACTTTGTTTCTGTATGAAGCAGCCGTGAAGGGTGCAATACATTCCTTTTTGAGTGACACAAAAATTGACAACCTTGTTTGTAGCTCTCATACCACGCCAGCTGAATATTGAACACTTTCTGAACCTCTGCGTTCATTCGATTGTCATTTCATCCTTGCTCTTCCACAGTACTTTCTTTGATCATCTGACATTGAAAATGCAAGTAGTCATTGTAGAAAGGCCAGTTAGCTTCCATTTTTGGCGAAGTGAGTGGGAAAGGACAACTCACTTCTTTCAGTTCTTCACGTGATACGTCAGCACTGGTTGAACCAACACCACCTTGTGTTATGGGGATGCTGGTGTCATTTATTCAACTTCCTGCAGTGGAATCTTGACTCAACAACCCGTCCTGCATATTCCGACCGAACACCAATTGTGGTGGTCATTTCTGGCTCAGTAGAGTAGGTTCAATGGGATTGTAATCAATTGGATGGAGAACACATGTAACATGTAACCAAAAATGTTGACTAACCGAATGAGCGCCGTTCCCTTGAGGTCCAATGACCAATTATTGTTGAGATGCCCCTATCAAAATCGAATAACTTTATTCGAGTTAACAGAATGGTCACTCAACTAATGTTCCTTTCTAACGGGGCCGCAGGTCTGAGAGAAGACAACGCAGTTTATTTTGTCTGTTAGATACTTGTCGATTAAGCTGTGCAAACCTACTCGTCCAGGTGTTTTTTCGAGGGCGTATTAGGAATGATAAGGATAACTGCACCGTGTTTCTTTCCCCACCGGTAACAAACTTGTAGATATATATTTGCCTTAGTGAATCGTTTTATGAAAATGTTTGCCTTATCATTAAATCGCACGTTGTGAAATTTTCGTGGACAGCCTAGTATGAGATCCTGACTAGCTAGTCCCCCTCACGACTACGAGTCTACTGTGAAACAGACCTTCCTTTACCGGTCAGTGCGCCTATCTTCACGGAACAGCGGTCGATCAGGTGAACAATTCAGTGTGAAATGGCTGTCAAATAAACGACCCATACTCAGAAATGACTGTCAGCTTTCGGTGTCAAACAACGTGCATCACTTGTTTTGGATTATTGGTAAATCAACTCCTAAGAATCTATAAGAGAGCAGGACAAGCGTTAAGTATAAAAGTGACTGTGCTTCGAAACCTTTTCTACCCTACCGTATCTGTGCGACTAAAAGCTGAAAGAGGCTAGGTGGAAACATTGAAAGGAGATCAACTCCAGTATTAGTGAAAACAAGTATCACGGTTAGATCATTTCCAGGTGGGCACAGTTACACGTAGGGACTACACAAAGAGCAGAAGAAAAGTTTGAAGTAGTGGAGTAGTCAAGTTTGAGTGAAATATGGTACAATGAAAATTAGATTTGACAAGTCTCGCAGACTGGGATATAGCGCTCTGCAGTCTGTTCATAGCTCTTGAGCAGTTTCAAAGAAAGAGCATTTTGCTATATCCCTATCTCTTCTCGACTCTCTAAATCTCAGTAAAGCCAGCAAAAGAGCTTTTGCACTCGTACAACTTCCATTCGATTATATCCTAGAATAGAAAAAAGATGTGCATTCACGAGGTTGACAGCCGCACTTGTGTTAACAGAACTCGAGTTAGGAAGGCTTGAACGCGTTTTCACCCAATCTGCTATCAGACAGTATTGTCTTTACTGACACTAATCGGGTGACTTATCATTCACTATTAGCTCCGCATACCGTGCTCGGTGGTTATATCTTACTGCTTCAACAGGATATTTTGTAGGATGTCCTATCACCATCACCTTCATTCATTATGGCGCCGGATGAAGCGTTAACGGCTAGTCTCCCTCTATTTTGGTCAGCGGTTCCACTCATGCTAATGAATTCGTTATTCTAAGAAGTTTATACTCATATCCACCGCTCGGTAACTAGCCACGTTGAAACTCAGCACTGAAGGACAAAACTCATAGACATTGATAGGAACCGTAAGCGTGATACGACCGTTCTCTCCAGATAATTTAGTCAGTTCAGCACGAACGCGAACCACTGACCGAGGTCCTCCCACTTGGTGACTTCCTTAGAGATCCTGCTTACCGGAAAAGGCAAAGCCTTCCCTAATTACCAAATGCAGCTTCATTGACAACAGACGGATTTGCTCAGGTACCGTTAATACCACAACACTACGTTCATCTGATGAGGCAGCATCTAATTCCAAATATGAATCGCCCCTTAAGTTTGAGTACAGTTTATTCAATACACTCAAACATATAAACAATAGAATTTGACCCTTCATACTATAATGGATTTGACGTTCCAGAGGTAAGTTAGTCAAATATATGCACATCTCTGGTCGTTTGAATGAACGTGATATTCCGAGTTCGTCTGTTGTTACCCATGTTTATGTGCTCAGAACCATCTCGTTCAAATCTTGGAGCTTCCGTAACTAAACGTGGCCACTAATGTGTACCCGTCTCAATAATCCAAACCGAGTAACACTGACAACCAAGGACCGACTTCATCTGTGTTCTTAACCGCACCGAAATAATGCTAATCATTCATCCATTTACACTCTCCTTTACTTATGTGTCCATCAATAACGGTCTAATCGCCAGTTGATTTTACATATTTGTAATAGTCAAAAGGGATTTATTAAAAACAGTCCGTCTGCTGACATTTTTTTCATGAGTTCTACATGGATTTTCAATTATACAATTTAAGTCTTTGAAAATAGATGTAATTTTAGTAATTTTTTATTTTGAATTTCCTCATTGGTTCCTCTCATTATCCTATCACTGGTGCTTGTTTCAACCGGGGGACATTTCCGCTATGGAAAAAACAATCATCTATACACACCGTTAAGTCTTGATAACTCTTGCCATTCTCAATGCTGGTTTGGTCCATACAAACAGTGTTTAACATTCTGCTTCCTAGAATGAGTTACAAACGACGTAAATTGGCAGTCGAATGTTCAGTCAACCCAAGCTTGTAGGCGGCAACCAGAGGATGGGCCTTAGATAGCTTTTGGCCAGCTATTTTGCATGCAACATAGGTGATTAATATGACAATTTACAACCTTAGTCATTCTCATGCCACCTTGAAAGCAGAGACGAGTATTGTTTGTGCGTCTGAACGCGGTAAAAATTTACGGGTGATACGCAGGACATAAGACGTAATTCACAGTATTGCTTACGACTGGCTTTAAGCTAACACTATAAATTATGAGTGAAAATACCTAGATCGTTGTTCCAAAACTATACTGAACGACGTCGAACTTGACGAAATTATTGAGTTATTATCCGTAAACACAATTTTCACGCTGAATTTTGGAAAAATGCTAGTGAAGTCTGAGTTCAGAGAGAACTATTCGCTCTAACGTCCGTCCATCGTATGAACCGCCGGTTCTGCAAAATCAATATCTGTCCCACCTACCCAATAGAAGAATAGAGACATTCACGTAGGTTTTGTTCGTAAGATGGAAAGTATAGTTGGATATGGATTTTGAGTTGGTGAGATGTTTAATGGTCACTTAGTTTAAGAACCGAAGGCGTACATAACAATTACGAACAGTCGCGATCGCTAATAAGTGAGAAGAACACAATTTTCACGACCAGGTTATAATATACAACGTTTCGACCACTTTGGGTTGCCTCCCTCAGGAATGTCAGGATCACTTAGTTCTTGTGATGCAAACAACGAATGCAAACAGGATAGTCCGTTATTTACTAAGTCATGGATATTACGGGAGCGATTACTGCAAGCCCTCGTGGTGATCGGCCATGGATAAACCTAACGAATTCGACGATACATGAAAAATGGTTTTGTTTTCTTGATATGCAACTTGTACTTGGCGGCACTAAACGACTATACAAAGAAAACTGGTCTTGAACACGTTTTCTACATGCGACTCATATTCCCTGAACAAGTGGGTGGATTCAGTCGTTATTCTGCGGGGTAGTCCAGGCCCAGCCTACGGAACTGATAATTACCGAACTTGATTTTCGTATATTTGCACTTATATCAATCAGCCACGCCCAGCACTTCAACATAGACCTTGACCTTTACGGATAGTATAACCTACCTATTTAAAAGTAAGCCTAATCATATGTTTACGGAAGTAGTAAAATAACTCCAGACGGAGATATTTTGTTCAGATGACGCAAAACCAAGCGTAACCTGTAATTTTTTAATATAACCCTCTTGTATAGAAGGCACCTCTTTTTGTGAGTAGTATAGGGCTATGTTAGGGAACCGAAGTAAAGATCTCAATGCAAGGAAGACGAGGAACCAGAAGCGACTAGTATAGCCGTGTGTATACATTGTGGGGACCTGTCGCTAAGGCGAATGACAATACACTCCTACTCAGCGGCTGTGGATACACGTCAGTCATGCAAATGAGTTCACGTGTTCGTTGTTCTATGTTTTGACAGAGTTTGTGAGGGATTTCGTGCACCAAACAACCTGCGAAGCCAAGTGCATTTTGCGGTTACAACAGCTCGAAGTACCCTCACACATTTAAACGCTCAGTCAAGTTTGCTTCTGAGTTACGCAGATCGCGCTATTCATCTCAAGATTTTAGAAACTGGTAGTCGAGGATTCATTACCTACCTTTAAGTCTGCTGTGGACCTGGTTGCGTGACCTCAGTCATCTGAACGGTCAAAATCCAGCAAATTTAGAATAACACGACGTTACGGGAAAGTTGTACTAATCTTCGTTACAGTCAGAATTTTCGTATGGAAATCAAATGAACAAAAACTACTTTGGAGGAAATCGAACCAAGATGTCTGAAGTAATGTGCTCTTGACGTCTTGCTATCATCAAATCATCGTTGACAAACATGACAAGCACAAACTCAAAATGTTGGCTTCATTTTTTTCAATATGATGGGAATATTTTTCAATTAGTTTACTGACTGTGGATGATTTTTGTGATGAAAGCAAAATAGCAAAACGCGGTTCGATGTCATCACAATAATGCTTTAGTTTCAAATCGGGGACTTCTAATGGAATAGACGATGTTTCAGCGATGCGAAAATTCGATAGGAGTATATCAAATTGTGTAGCTGTTATAAACACTGAGAAGCGTATGGCGAACAAACGTAATGTAATCTTTCCTTATGACAAATTTAAAAAGTTAAGTCAGAAACGCTACGTTTCATGATTTTCATCGCGACAGATTTGGCCGCATCTCTTCGGGTGCTTGCGACCGACTGTTAAGTTTTTGCCAAATCAAAACTAACCCACAAGGCAAATTATAACGGAATATGAACTTTCTATCGGTGCACAGACCCTACCATCGCCAGGGCAGTGGGAGTCTCGTTTTAATGGCAACCGCTTCAGCATTTCGAAGAAGACATGAGTTGTTGGTCGTGTGGATGACCCTGAATTCTTTGGCTTTGTCCAGTTAACGGTGTATCTGTAGCAAGTGTCTGCAACGGCTGAGGCAGACTGCTTGTAGGTTCGAGTGGTAGTAGCAGTGACCAGCGCAGCATCGAACTGTTGCGTAATCTAACATTTGGCCCAACTCGGTGTATGTCCATTAATTCTGGCCTGCAAATGGCGCTCGATCCTGCCGTTGTAGGTTATTTTACATCAATATGGGTATTGGTAGATGATACGGGATTTGGCAGACGGAGACACCGGCTGTTCGGCCGGGGCTGCTGAGGTTCGAAAGTTTCTGTTAAGCACGACCAGCTGAGCAGCGTTCATGACCTGCCTGATGGCTGTCTGAAGACGGTTCTGTTGTATTAAGCTCACGTCATCCCCTTTGAAAGGGAGATTTACAACTACTAACTTTCTGGAGACGTCTAGCTTCACCTCTTCCTTTCCACTCAAGGCAATGGTAAGGTCTGTGCCCCCAAAAGACGGTTGATACTTAGTTGTAACTTACTTTGCAGTTTAGTTTTGATTTGATGAAAAAATTAATGGTTTATGGTAAATGTTTGCAAAGATGCAACGAAATCTGCCATGGCGAGAATCATACAACGTAGCGGTTGTAATTTCATTTTTCAAAGTAGAAAGCTTGCTGTACATTTCTAAAGGAAGAACTGTTCACTGTTCAAAAAGACGTGAAACACTTATGTATCAGTTACAACGCATTCACTAATCTGAGATAAATATTTCTGGCTTTTCTAGTGAGACTATTTCGCGGGTATATTACTGTGTTCTCATTTACATTGGCAACGGAGTGACAATGTAGACAATGAATGAATATCTCTCCCATGAAAACAAATCCACAGAATTTGGTTCAGTATGTTTCGGGGGCCACCAAACAAGTGCGATTCACCTCTGTTGTCCAACAGCCCGCGTACACATTCAATATCATGGGAGGATGTTTCACTTTGTTGTACATAGGTTCTTTTCTGTCGATCTGGAGTTATATCTGCAAATACTGACAAAGAAAGTCTATCCAAGAGAGCACTGTCCGAGTCACACCATTTACCATCCCGTCGAGAAAGTATGGCCGTAAGAGTATAATACTGCACATCCTAATCCACAAGATTAGTCTGAGGTCAAAGCCATGATGTGGTTTTACTAATACATATATATATATATATATAGTTTTTGTTGCCTGGTATAAACTTAATTTCCTTTGTTCACTCTACCACGTAAATAAAACGATATTTCATCGCTAAAATATGTGCCTTCTGTCAGCGGTAAATGCTGACTAATGATACCTTGACCCATTCTCAGAAATGCACATTTATCTGCCAGTTGATTGCTTAGAAATCCGTATCTTAAAACCAGTAATAAATATCCCAAGCAAGCAAGCACCCGCTGCTTAGACCGTCGGTTCGTGAATGGTTGTTAAGCGAGATTGCCAGTAGACATTTGTAGGTTTGAACGTACAGCCAACGTAACATCTGTCTCCAGATCTTTCTTGATTATACTTGTACCATTTACTGAAAGTTTTCGCTTACGCAGAGTGTGTTTCAAGGGAAACAATTTGCTTTCAAAACGGTTGCAGCAGCAGGCTTCCTGTTCGTAGGATGAGGACGTTTGTATTCGTTTTAAGCTTCTCCTGATTAAACGAGAAGAATTCAATTTTGAATTACTGCCGTATGTATGCTCTGTTGTTCAAGAACTGTAAAATTTACAAGCCTTACGAAAGCAAGCACCCATCGACACCCCGGGACGAACAGTGGGCCAGGGACAGTCCGGTCATACAGCCTCAATGGATCATACACCATTGGGACCACACAATTTACCGAAATTCATGCATTCATTCTGTGATGGTCGAATCAAGGTGAGTCGCAGGGTCTCGTGACTTCAGTTAACATCAAACTTATACCTGGTCTGTCTAAGTGTAGCAGTGTGAACAGCACATTAAGACAGCCATCTCTGTGTACGTACTAACCAAAAGCACATTCGTCAGAAAATCTCCCACACTCCGTTGAGTGATCTGATTCTACTAGTATGAAAAATGGCACCCATAAAAAATCACAGACCGTTTATCGTGGCTACAAGTAAGTTCTCGAAGGCGACCATGTACGAATGTAGACGTTCAAAGAACAGTGACGATGTGCTGTTGTTGATATGGTGGAAAAGTTGTATGAATGGGACTGACTTAAAAAAAGTAGATCAGGTTCAGTACTTGTCTTTGGTCTGTCAAATATCGGGTACGTATTGTGGATAATAAGAAACTGTGGGTATAAACTCCGGTGGTTGGTCCGCTGGAGTGCTCCTCAGCAGGGCTGTTTGTACACTTGTAATATTGGAGTTTTGCACAGAGGATTAAATTGGCCAACTGATAATAATATCTGAATGATGGAGCTACCGGGTGCTTATCAGCGAGAACTGACATTACTGTAGTCTTCATCAATGAGCGTGCGGGATCTTTGTAACTAATGATAAAGTGTCTATCCAAAGAAGTTGCGGTCGACGGTTGTGGCAACAAAGCATTTAAAGCACTGTTCCCTGGATGCTGGCCTTCTGAATAAAAAACAATATATACTGGATCTAAGGACGACGATTTGGTAGAAGATAGAGAGGAGAGCAATATAATCCACATGATCAGACACTTCAAGTTATAACGGTAAATTGGCTGGATGGGCTTTTCATTATGACTCTTCTTCGGTCAAATTTATTACAGCGAATCGGTCAGTATAAATTTTGTTTCTTTCTGTACATTCACTCTGACCTTCGACCGGAGTCATCCGCACGGACGTTTACAGAAAGGGAGGAAGAAAGATGGTGGTCTACAAATTGAAAGAAGCTGATTTATTCAACTAATGAGCGTAAGTCGTTCGATGCTGCAAACATTAGTGACATTGAATTATTGGTATCAGCATGCGACTAAACACCACGCACTTCTGTATCAAACAGATTTTGCAGTCATGACCAAAACATCACAAATAAGACTGATTCACTTAAGAAAAATTTATACGGACTTCTATTCCTAGGCACAGGAAAATCTCGTCTCAAGAGAGGCTAGCTAACATAGCCTAGCTCTCAAGTTTGTGCAGACACCTTGGAGGTGAATCAACCTCTTATCTACAAAATGCTTTACACACTAAATCACCAACTGGCTGATCTCCTCCCAACAAACAAGAATGAATGTCTAATTGTTTATTCTCCAAAGCTAAATTGTGCCATGGACTATATTGCCAGTTACTGCCCGTTTATATATTGGCAACTGCCACCAAAATTTGTTGTCACAACTGAACCTTTTGAGAGTATTAAAACTTTATTTTATCGGTAGATATGTGAAACAATCTACAATACAATTTTTCTTTTCGCCCGCTTGCTCAGCCCTTGCTCACACGTGACTAAAGTACAAGTCTAATGGAGTTTGCTTCAATGTGCCTCAGTGTAAGGTGTTAACATGTTGGTACACCGATGGCTTCGCGCAACTTTTCGTTTATTCTAGTATGTTCATGTTTTTAGACCATCTGACACACTTCGTTCCGCCGTCGACCAGAAGACCTAAAAAATGACGTTTTTCCTCATTGTACTAATTCAATAAGTAACGTAGAGGGCAGTGTAACCCAGTGAGATTTACAAAACGAGATGAAGCATCATTCAACTGGAAATAAGATAGATTTTTCGGCTGCTGATTTAATATCTGAGAAGTTTCATGCTGGTTGCCCCGTTTCTTCTGCCGCCGGAAAGTACAGCCCGGCAAAACAGTTACATTCATCTTCAATAAAAAAAACTTCTTGTGACTCAAGTATTGGTGAGTTTTCCTTAGTATGCGTCGGTCAATAAACATTTCTGTTAAATATACCCACTTCATCGATAAAAATGGCACCTTTCACCAACCTGAGTTGGAGGATTACTGCTGATAGCAATCACAGTGCACAATCCAGTCGCCTTTGTCAACCACCTCCCTCTGAGAGAGAGAAAACACATACGGATGGTGTCCTGGACCTAATGGTAATCGTTAGGCTACTTGCGGAATAAAAATATATATAGACGTTTGAGAAGTAAACCCCAGTACAATCAATGACGAAACACCTATCCGTATCTGCATGTAACTTCAAGTGGACAACATATCTGCTGTGATTCACATGCGCAGCGGGAAACATTCTCTAGTTCACTGAGACGCTAACTATTAGCTGCCACATTGTTTCCTTTATTTAGGCACAGTTCACCCAAAAGCTTTGGTTAATTAGGTATTGCCGGGTTTTTCAATGTTCGACGTCTATTCTTACATTTTCAGTTGCATCAGCCTATTTACTTTCACACTGTGCATCTTTCGTTTAACGGCCGTAATTAGTTACATGTCCAAGTGTGATTAGAATACACGAAACCCTACTCCGGAAAGTATCACATGATAGACGTTGATCTACAAAGCCAATTAGGAGGACCTATTCAGTGAGCTGACTGCTTTTTTTCAGGGGTTAATTAAATTAGCCTGATGGATGGGCAGGTCTCATTAGACTGAACACTCGTTTGTGTTCGTCAGGATGATGGTATTTGTTAAATTGGCGCAGGTGTGATGGCGTTAATCAGACAGTTTTGGAAATGCTACTACAATCAGAATTATGTTGTCCTTTCCAATAGTGCAGATATGTTACACAAACATAAAAAGTAACTTAACAGTTGTGACTCTGAAAAATCATTCCCTAATCTCTTCCTGTTCTCAGTAGATATAAATGAAAGGCGCTCAATATACAAATTATTCCCCCCTATTTGCATAGTGTTTCGGTTTTATTTAACATTCATATAAAGACTATAATGCAAGCAGCTGTAGCGTCAATTAGTAATAACAGTTTCACCACACAACTGTACACTTGTGTCAACTAATCAAAAAGTATGACTAATTTTTTCCTTCAATTCAATATAAACTCAATTGTGCACATTTATGTCTTTTGATTGAATACAAAGCAACAGGCCAGAATAATGAAATCTACTGGTTCAAGTCTTCGGTGCGCAGAATGACATTAGGTCGATTCTATTTTGTATCGTTTTACCAAGTTTGGTGCTACTTTGCACGTCGATCAAAAAAAGGATTTTGTCTTTTCTCTGCACAAAAGAAATAATGCAAACAACTATAGATACACTACGTGTTTCATTGTTAAGGAATTGGCCAGACGTTTAAAGTATGGTAATTTTCGGTGACTACTATTGTAAGATGATTGAGATTTCCTTTTAAACGCTCTAGAGTGTCTGTGATGAAATTTGTAGCGGACTTTTGCATGTCAAAAGTGAGCCTGCTCAAATACACTAAAGCAGATACTTAAAATAAAACTGTTATATGAATTTTTCAATTTTATTACGCTCAACTGAATTAGACACACCAGAAGTGCAGTACCAAATGGTTATCCTAGATTTTATTGAGTGCAGCAGACAGAAGTAATATCATTTTTCATTACGAGTCCATTCTAGTGAAAGTAACCTTCAATTTTCATTGCCGGTTGCAACCACTTTAGACATGATTAGTGGTTAAGTTGTGTGCCTCAAAAAATGGCATTGGAAAGTCAATTAATATAGTGACTAATATTCTTCAGTTCTTTTTCAGTCTGCAAGCCAACAAAACACCAATATAATTCATGTCCCAAGCAGCAAATCCATGCTACCGCTACAACGCACTACTTGGACTCAACTTGGTATAGGACAGTCAAGCTTTTCGTTAAATATGGATCTAGTGCCAAACGACCCAACAGCACAACAGCAATTCATCCTAGAATCCTCTGCGATCAAGCATCTCTTTTGCATCAGTAGTAAGATTAACAGTTTACTCAGTAAATGTTAACTTCGAAATATATAGTAGCAATGTTACTGTCTCATATTCGTTATCTCAAGTGAGCGGTTTGTAATGCAGAGGGGGCGAGAAACACGTGTTTGTCGACAAACCGTCATATTAATGCAAACCGAATGTCACCACACCATAATGTCAGCCTGTCATTGCAACATATTCATCAGTTTTGACTGGACAGTGCGGATAAAAATGCCACACACGATGTCTGATGTGTCTATCACCAATCAAACAGCAACAGTGTGTGTCAGGTTTCACAAAGATTCACGGAATCGGGGATTAAAATCTTAATTTCAGAGCGAAATACATTTTAAGTCCACGCTAATCACTAAGGCTTTTTGAAATTCACGGTAAGGTAGAACTTCTTAATCCCAGCCTATCTTACGTGTCTCGTCTGGTGTGCGGTGAGCCCCGATGTCTGTGCAGCATATGTTGTCCATGTGATTTTGGTCAGGGGCATGCAAAGATCATTCGGGACATTTGCTACAGTGATTTCCAACCCACAATTCTCAGAGATTAAACTCATGTACTTTAGTAGCGTTCTTTGTACAACGAATTTCCATCGTATATCTTAAGTGTAGAGAGTGAACAGCTTGTTTTAACTGACTGTTAACCAATCTGTTTACCAATCTGTGTTAATAACTCAGTTCTTCAACCAGAATAAAATCCGTCAAAGCTATCGTGAAACCGACCTTACAGTCATGTAATGAAAAGCTTCTGACGTTTTCTCGACACGTATCAGTTAAATAACCGGCTGTCGTTACATTACAAATGATTTTTCCACCAATGATCCTGACATGGTTGCAACAGTCGCATTAGGTTGACACCCCAACCACTTAAATTAATGTCGAACGCATACTTAAATCAGCAAAGATGTTCGCGTTAGAATCTGCGGTACGTGGTTGAACAACTGTTATAGTTTCCGCAAGGTTACTTGCAGTTTCGATGTTGGGTTAATGTGAGATGAACAAAAAGTTATGTTCAAAACAGATCGGACCAGTCTTCCCTCCTCCTGTTTTGGTAAAGCCTTTTGACATCTCAACCGTTTCGTTTTGTAAAACAACTGCGATGCGTCAACAGTCAATCCACAATTATATTAGAGGTACACAATAGACTGGCGATCCTCTTTTTAAGTACGCCATCTTTCGTTTTTTAAGTACCGAATTCCACCTGACATGGTTGAACTCACGACAGTTAAATGCTAATTATTTACTTTGAGTACAGTTCACTCAATGAGTACTAATCAGTCAATCCGTAACGGAATAAAACAGGTAACATTCATCGTCAGGTAAATCGAAATCAGTAAATCGTGAGGCGAAATGGCAACCCTATCGAAACTTGATGAACAAAGTGAACCCTCAGTGTCAACAATAACATAACATCTTCCCAATGTCAGCATTTACTACTCTTAAGGCAATAACAGTAATATTGCGCAGGTTTTGTTTAGCACATTTAACCGGATTCCATGAAAAGAATAATCCCATAAATTGAAAATTGCTTTTGCTATTGCAACGATGCCAACAGCCTCAAAATTAGCTTGCTCATCAAACAAACACATGGTCAAGAATACTCTCAGATTATTCGTTGATATCAACTGCGGTTATAAAGATCGACTGAACTCTACTATGAACAGTAAAGTGGGTTGAACAAAGACTCGAAAATCTTCAGAAAAGAACTCTTCTATTTTGTCTAATTCGTTAGGTGGTCAATCTGGTGTGTTATTAATATGCAGTAGACTGTTCTCTACAAAACCTGTAACTCTGTTGAGGAATGATTTGATTAATCAACCCTGACGTAAATTCAGGAAGATAGACATATTGCAGAATTTAAAACAGTTTGAACAAAACAGTCAGAAAACAAATACTGTTAGATACAAGCAGTTCGTATTGGCTCATCAGTGCCAAATTTACAATAACATGAAACGGTTTTTTATATCGAACAATTAGGGGTGGGTGGGATGGGTGATCGATTGATGGGTTTGGAAAGGATTTGCGTGAAACACATTGCTGTCTTCTAAGCATCGTAGAAAACTTGTCATTGTGCGGTCGTATAGTGTTTACACAGTTCTGTAAGACGATCGTCGATCGTACGAAACGGATTTATATCAACCATCCGCAGAAGTCACGTAAGAAGCCGGCTGAAGAACCAATTTCACTGGATCCCAGTAAGTATGTATTGAACTGTTCTTCAGTACAGTTGAAGTTTGTTGTAACTTGATATATGCGGCCTACGAGCGCGTAAAA